>BMAO01013233.1:0-50204 GCA_019973975.1 Trichonephila clavata | reverse complement strand
CAAGCAATAAAAATATAAAGCAAAAAAATAAGGCTACTCTCAGGGAGAATAAAATATTATTTTCAATTCTTTCCCTTTTTTCCCTCATTTCTAGGTAAAGTGAAAATAAAAGTAAGAAGTAGGGGAAAATGCCTTTTGTAAAAGTGAAAACCTCGGTGTTAATGTTTTTGCTGCTGAAATATTTTTTTGAGGATCCGAACTCGGAGAGAAAATTGTAAATTCCGCCATTGGTGTTGTTGTTAAATGTTTAAGGAAAGGATTAAAAATTTAGATAGGAACAGGTTAATCACTCTATGCATGCTGAAGTTAAATATTTCAGATAACGGTTAAAAATGTTAAGATTATTTAAAGTCTTCGACGCAATTATTTATTTCCATTTTATTGCTTCATCGTTTGAGCAAAATGTGTAATGTTACATAATATATTTATGTTATTTTTTCAATCTATTTTGAAATATTTATAATTTTGCGCCAATTTGTAGTATAAGATATCTGATTATATACGTGATTATGCCTAGTTCATATTTTTATTCAAGAATTTCATTTATTTCTAATTCTCAGTTTAAGGATTATAAGTTTTTGTCACCATCACAAAGTTTTCTCTAGCTTCTTTCACACCCCCCCCCCAAAAGAAATACTTTCCAATTTAAGGGGGCACGGTATGATTCACACAATTTTTTTTTTAATTTAGTGATTTTCATATTTTTTTTGGTTTTCTCCTATGTGCATATATGATACAAAACAGATTTTGTGCTCAAAATTTTTTTAAAAGGCCAATCATTTAGTTTTTTAAGGGAACAACTGAAATTTTTTTAAATGATTTTAAAATGCTACTCCACCTACAAAAAATTGACGTACACTCATGAAATTTGATTTACAAGTACGTCAAACTAGGTATAACAAAAGTGGGTATGGATTTAGCTATAACATGATTGGTATTTGTGCGATATTCTGTTTATGAATGCTTATCCTAAAATCATTAAAACATGTAAAAATTCTGAGTTCAATTATTTTTTAAAAAATAAGTATTAGTTTTAGATTTAAAAATGCATATCGACTTTTGTAACATGTACTATTAGCAATAGGTAAAAAATTAAAGCATTATAGGCACAATAAAAAAAAGTCTTAGCATTTTAAATGAAGACAAACTAGTTATTTTATCTCTCTCTGAGATAAGTCAGTTTAAAATTTTGACTTGCCATAGGGATGTGAATAAAAACGAACATAAAAGCTATCGTAGTTCTTTGTTTTTTAAGTATAAAGCTTTATAATTTTGTGAGATTATAGAACAGTGTAGAAAGGATAATTTAGGCTAAGATAATTACATTTGATTTTTTTGACCGATTTTTGTCAATGGAATCGTACTGTGTCTCCTTATTATTATTTTTTTTGGCTTTTTGAGGGTTGAATAATGATATCTAACAAATAAAGATACTCCGGCTATTTGCATTTCTGATGCTGTGTGCTTCAACTGTCAGACAAGAAAGATGGATATGGAATACAATTAATGGACTGCGACATCTGGATGCGCTTGAGGCATGCGGAGTACATAGCGCAATAGCTTTCAAGACATTTTTTTTTAAATACCCAATACACAAAAGCAATGCCTCTCTGGAAGTATGCACTCTATTTTCTGAAAAGATCATGTGCTTGAAAGGTAATACCATCTTCAGGAGCAGTTTGAGTTACACATTGCAATTTTCACAGGTGCAGCCAGTTTTTTCGAAATCCTTTGCTTAATTACACAGAGCTAGCCGGGTACATGGCCACATATTCAGTGATGATTCAAACGAAAAACACTCTACGCTTCTGCGGCATTCAACTGGTTTTGATAAAAGAGTTTCATTAATTCCACTCGAACTTCAAACTACTAATGTCATGTGCTAGAGATTTCAAATGAAGCACTAAGATTCCTACCCCAATTTTCAATTTATCATTTGGTACAGCATTCTATGGTTGGTACCTGGTCTCTGTCATATGCATATTTACTCCACTCGATCTGATCGTGTTTTGGGAGGCCTAAATCAGATCTATTTTTAAAAAATGAACGTACCCTTCATGATTTTTAGAGTTTTCGCAAGTACTAAGAATTTCTCGATATAACTGGCGTTTGCATTAAAAAATTTCAGCTTCTGTATCCATATTCCTAACCTTGAACGTCACTTTGATGTCATTTACAGAATCATGAGATCATACTATACCTGAAATCTTCATATGTATCAGTTGAATGGTACGGCCTCTAGAAGTGCATAAAATGGCAAAGTTTTCTGACTATCCTGTACACACGTACTCACACAGGCCCATATGTATATAAATGTAATACTTGTTTCCATGTTCATAATCTAAGTTTCATGCTGAATTGATTCCCGAACATCTGCAAGTATTTTAATATTCGATTTGTATATTTTATATGGATATCATTAAATGATATATTGAAATATTTTGTTACAATAACATTCTGCAAACTATCAAATTAGCTTTGAGTATGAAACAAATCTGCCCAGTGTTTAATCCTTGCTTAATATTACATTCTTCCCAATTATATTTATTTGAAAACAAGGAAAAAAGTCACATCGTCTACGTATATATTTATGGAAAAAAAATGATAATGCATTGTGTTATACGTACCAATAAAATCTGGGATACCTTTGGTGTTTCCTCTTATATTTCTAAATAAGAAATATTATAGAACATTGTAAAATGTGGCTTCTGGATTATATAAGGTAGATTAAATTACCTCTATTGAAAGTATGTAGCCTGTAAATATATACCTATTAAGGGGACACAGTACGATCAATTGACAAAAACTCGTTCAGAAACCCAATTGAATTTTTTTAGGAATTAAAAAAGACCTAGAGTTATGATTATATTTATGTTCTTAATCACATGCATGGCAAATAAAAACTTTATGTGGATTTATCTCAGATAGAAAAAGAATTCTTTTTATCTTCATTTGAAATACTAAAGTTTTGTTCAATTGTGTCACACATGCTTTGAAATATTTTTCCCTATTGAAATTAGTACTTGTAATAAAAGTTGAATGTTTTTATAAATTTAAAAAAATAGTTATTTTTTTAAAAAAAATATTTGAATTTAGAATTTGCACATTTTTAAGTAATTTTCAATAAGTATTCTTAAAAAAAAGGTATTTATGAATATTAACCCTACTAGCAGATAAACCGTACCAACAGTTACTATACATTACTACTCTCGACGTATTTATAAATCAAAATTTAAGTGTGAATATCAATTATTATAGGAGGAGGAGCAGTTTAAAATCCCTTCATGAATTTTAAAATCTTTCTTCTAAAAAAAATTTTTTTTAAACTTTTTTGGTATTTTGAAGTACAAAAATGTTTTACATAATCCATATACATTGAGTACCAGTAAAAACAAAATGTAAAAACTGTTAAATCAAAGGCATTTTTATAAATCGTGTCATCCCCCCCTCCCTTAACATAATACCTGTTAGATAATAAAAATTTTGAATGCATTGAAAAGTAAAAAATAAAAATAATAATAATAGTTATATAGTAAATGAAGCTTTTTACAATGGACTAAATGGAAGATTTCCCACGCAGAATGATTAGATACTGCATTAAAAATGCTGGCATGATTTTATCAAGTAGAGCTAGAAACATATTAATTACAAAAACGAAGAAGAAATCGTTTTATTTTTAATGAAACACCTCAGAATTGGATTTATGATAAAGTATGGAACAAATCAAGGTATAGAATTTCTGCTCGACAAAATTTAAAATTAGATTTAAAAAATCATTCAGCTTTTGACATGTCAGACTGTTAGTTTTCAAGCCATAATGATTTGAACAAAAACATGCTTGGTATGGATACATTTCAATTTTATAATACGTTTGCCATTAAAGATTATTTTAATTTAAATTATTCTCACATTTATTTCTGATTATGTTATAAGATTAAAGTTGAGAATTTTTCTTGTCAGAGTAAACGTTTTCATATTTTTTTTAAATTCTCCCCTAACAAATAATATGAAAAATCCTAGAAAATTACAGCACCACGCTTTCTAGTCAAAAAATTTCAATTTATTTTTCTAGACTTTTTATATTGATTTGCATAGCTTTAAACGAACTGAGTCTAGTACCAGTTATATGGGTGAATCATCAACAGACATTGAACAAAAAAACTAACAGCTTTATTAAAACTCAACTTCAGTGATATAAACGGTTAATATGCAGTTAAGGAGAAATTAACTTGCGAACCCTATTCAAATATTAAATATGCACTTAACTTAGCCAGACTGCTTTGAGGCACGGTCACACAGGACTTGGTGCTTACCATGAGGAATACAGCCGTCTACTTCTCTTAGAAAGTTTTATATCTAAAACCTCAGGCGTCTATTTAACTCCCAAACAATGATTAAGACTTCAACTTCAACTCCAATTCAGAATCTCTAACATATTTCACACACAATGTTTTGTCTTTACATATTCTTACATTAGACGTTTATAAATAGAAATGCTCATTTACATATACCCCGGTTCCTCCATACATTGAAGTTCTCAAATGAAATAATATCATAAAGAACCCTAGAGGTTAATCAAAGGGGGGGGGGACATGATAAAAATCCATGAGTATAGGATTAAAATATTAATGCAGGAAAAAAATACATGTTATGGAACAAAACTAACAATAATTTATTATTTTGATAAATTCAAGTAAGAGCATTGTAAGTGAGAATTGTTTTTAATGAGCAAGTAATATAAAAAAAAATAAGTCAATTCCTAATTTAAATGGATAAACAGAAAGTAATTATATATATATGTCAGGTTTGAAAAGATTAACTTTAAAATTAAAGGAGTAATAAATAAAATAGAGCGAGCTCTTTATCATCGCGTAAGGATTTTGGGTAAGTAAGCCTATTTAAAGGTGGATCGAGCGCCGAACGCGTACTGGAGAGAAGTAGCTGGTGGACTCCTGGCCGGAGTACCGTCTATTGTTCTATAGTGTTGGCGCCAAAGGGACGCCATGTTGGATATTAGAGTATTGAAGTGAAATAAAAAGAAGAGTTAACAATATAAGATGTCTCATCATTTTACCCGCAGGCCTGGGGCCTGTCATATATATATATATATATATATATATAGTATTACATTAATAGATTATGGTTTTATCTATAATATAGTTACACTTCTCTAGAAATTTATTGCTTTCCCTATGGCCCAGAATACTAGCAAATTCAGGTGAAGGTTGACTGGCCAGAAAACTTTGTTTAAAACCTGCATTTCTATTTCCTAAGGCTGGGAATTTGCTTTTAGTATTTCTGTGGCTAAATCTTTTCTATTATGACGATAGTTATCTTAGGTATATAACTATTTTTAGTATATTTTTGAGATATATATATATATATATATATATATATACACTCATGTTCATAAATTAAGGATAATTCAGAATCACACAGAAATTGAACTCTAAAATAAAAATTTCACTGTAGAATTATCACACATCTTGAAGAAGAATATGCAAATTATAGGAAACCACCAGATGCCGCGGATAGTACGTCACAATGACGAGAGTGTAAAAGAGTGGTATATAAGGAATGGTGGCAAAGAAGTAAAATTGTTCACAAGTGCTTTAAGAGCCATTCAGTGCGATAACCGCATAGTTATGGCACAAAGGAAGCATTTGGATGATTTTTCACGTGGTAGAATTATCAGACGACTGGAATGTAGACGTACCCAGCTGGAAGTATCCGAGGAATTTGGAATCACCCAGAGTGTCATTTCCAGGCTTTGGCAACGATTCCAAGATGATGGTAATGTGAGAAGATGTTACAGCGCAGGTCACCCCCCGAGTTACGATGCCGAATGAGGACCGGTATTTGGCAGTTACTTCCAAAAGAAACAGACGGAGCACATCATCAGACTGGTCTCGTCAACTCTCTTCGGCTACCGGTACGACAGTTTCAAGGCAGACCGTAAACAGACGCGTAGGGCACATTGGTCTATATACTCGTAGGCCTGTCAGATGTGTTCCCCTTACCGCAACTCCCTGTCGCCTGCGATTAACCTGGAGTAGAGACCATACAATGTGGACACCGCAACAGTGGCCTTGTGTGATGTTTTCCGACGAGTCCAACTTTAGTTTACAGTCTGATTCTCGCTGGACTTTCATATGGATAGTGCCAGGTGCCCGTTACCACCAAGAGAACACCATTGAAAGACACCGTTATGGTGGTGCAGGATGGCTCGTTTGGGAAGGAAATATTCTTGGTAGCAGAACTGACCTGCATGTTCAGAGTGTAACGATGGCAGGCCACATCTATCAGGATGTCATTCTGAAAAAACATGTACGTTTGTTTCGGGTGCCATGGGTGCTGAATTTCTGTTTATGGATGACATCAGCCGTCCTCCCCGTGCAAACATTGTAGACGAATGCCTTCAATCGCAGGTTATCACCCGTATGGATTGGCCAGCATACTCAACGGACTTGAATCCAATAGAGTATGTGTGGGATATGCTTGACCGATGAATTGCAGCCCTTTAACCCCCTCCCACCTGTCTACCGGAACTTCGGAGGGCATTGCTTGATGAGTGGTGTAATATTCCCCAAGATCAGATTGATAATTTGATACTCAGCATGCGTAGGCGTTGCAAGGCCTGTATTGCATCGTCCAGGGGACATATTCTGTATTAACCATCATACTAACCATGTTATACTGTTTTTTGTAAATAGGTTCTTTTAAATTTGCTCCAGGAGTAAAAATCGCAATTTTTATTAATTATGTCAAACATATAACATCGTTTTTGCTCTTTACCTTTTGTTTAATAAATAGACTTTACAAATAAATCAAATTTGTTTTGCTTCTGTCTCTTTCTTTGCCTGAACTACATTATCCAGAATTTATGGTCATGAGTATATATATATATTATATATATATAAATAATATATATAATATATATATACATAAAATTGTCTACCTTTCTTGGAAATTAAAAAATGTTGAAGAACATGAATCAATCTGAAGTAATTCTCAAGTGTTTATCTGCTAATTAACATGTTATTCATTCATATTTATTAATAAAGAACGGATAATAAAAATTTTAATACAGTTACAAATTTTTTAAAAACATTTTCAAGAAATATCACAGAAAAAATTTTCACTCTAATACAAATCATTTATTTCATTCGCTGAGTAATTTAAATAATTATTAAATTCGAAGTAGAAGATTTTAAATTAATAAAATGAGGTAAAATACTTAATTAATAATAAGGTAATGATAAATATTTTCATTGACTCAACAGCTTTCACTTTTCATCTAAATGCGAATAAATAATAAGGATGAACAAAACAATTATTTTTGGTTTTAAATAGTAAGAGTAATAATTTCAATTTTTTTCCTTATCTGGATTTTAAAGACAAAAAAATGCTTTGTGCTTTACCTGTAAAATTTATTTTTGATAAAACAGGATTTGCTTGAAGGGAAACTTATAATAAGTTAAGCTTTGAAAAGCTTTGTAATACGTTTTTAATAAATTAACTTTAATTAGTTAGATTTAAAAAAAATAAGTTTATATCTGTTGGAGAACTTGTACAGAATTTTAAACGAATTAAAAACAAATTTCAAGCTTCGTAAAACTTTGAAAAATATCATGCTGCTTCTAAATAAAAAAGTTCCTCATTAAATGTAATTCAAAGCTAATTAAAAAAAATTATTTTAAATAAATGTTTTTAAACATTAAAGATAATTATTATAAACAAGGATTTAATTTTACCGCTATTTGCAATAAATTGAACCGCAAATTTTATTGTTTTTTATAATTATTTCTACTTTTTAAGATATTTTTTTTTCAAATAAAACTCAATTTCTCTTAAATCCTATTTCTCAAAACTATAGCAAACTATTTCCCATAAGAGTTCAGAAATATCTTTCTTCACTCATATATCGTAAATGAAATTAAATTCTTTCTTGGATATTATTGATCAAAAATTTTAGTAAACAGTTCAGAATTTCTTCTGTAATAAAATTGATAAATTTTTCTTCATTTCATATTTTTTTCTTCTTTCAAGGTAAGAAAAGGGAATTACAATTTATTGGTGTTATAGGTTTAAAATGAAATTGCGCGTTTTATCAAAACTGTGATAGTATAAATTTATTACGGCATGAAATGTAAGCTTCAGATGTAATTAAAATTTTAATAAAGAAGATTTCGTTTAATCCGGAGCAAGGGTGTCAAACCCAAAGGCTAACTGGGGTCATACCAATAAGGCATAACTTAAGGTGTGCCGGAATAAGAAAGCAACAACAATTCATAGAAACATACGTTTACTTTCATTACTTTCTAATACATTAAAAATATATCTAAAAGTGTGATACTGTAATAAATTTATTACTTACTATCGTGACAATGATAACTATCAAGCTAACTTGCCTAGCTGGTAACCCGGATTCCCATGTGTCGCACGCGCGGAATCGGCAACTATGTGCATCTTTTCATGATGTCACCAATGCATTTGCGATTGTTCATTATTGCAAGCTCTCTCAGAAAAATACCACAACTTTGGTCTTTACTAGAATCGTTTTGTGGAAACAAAAATATTGTCTCAAAGGAAGTCTTACTAACAATCAACGGATCAAAATTCTCACTTTCCAGGAAATTGTAAGAACTGCATGTTTGTCAAAATCTGAGGGTTTTAACAATGAAGTATTGGATGAAACAATGATGAACTTAACTGAAAAGGGGAACGTCAAGAAGGAATTTTGCGAAAAAAAGAATAAATATATAGAACTACATAATTCATGTAAATTACAGCTTTACAATTTGAGTGATGATTATAAATAAAAGTACAATTTATACAACGGGGGTCGGTCCAGGTTAGGTGAACCGGGGTACCATCTAGCTATATTTAATATTAAAATTAAAAGTAATTAACGCCCTAATTTATACATAAAATATATATAATGTAATTCAAGTGTAAAGGTAAGTATGCAATTATTTATTTGAAGTTGTTATTTAAAGGGTTAAAGCTATAACCGATACTCAAAAATAACTCCGGCGGCTAGCTCAAATAATTTTAATTGGTGGTTCATTCCAATTGAGCATGGTTGCAATTACATAAAAAACAGGAAAATACTATAAAAATACAAAGGGGTTTGCGTGGGAGGACATTGGCACATCCTTTCTTCCCCGAGGTGGCAGGCTGACTGGTTAAGTGTCCACATGGCCAGAAGAGGGCGCTCTATTACCATTCGTTACAAAGCCCTAAATTCTTACTTATAGCCAGGTGCATGCATATAAAATTATGTTTGAAAGAGTATCAAAAACACTTTGCTATCTGTCAGTGTACATTTATTTTAGATTGATTTCAGGGAAGTAGTATTTTTTTTACTGAGAATTCATAAAATTTCAAAAATACTTAGACAGACTTTTAATCTGAATAATTCAAAAAAAATGTTAATATAATTGGCTGCTATCAGAAAAATTTAGTTGTTATCTTTAGGATTCAATTAAGAAAGAAAAATGTTTATGTTATAGCAAAATTAAGCAATTGATTCTATTAAGAAACATTTGATGAAAGTTATTTAAAATTAAAATATGTAAACATGGAACAAAATAAATAATTTGGTTTTCTCTCTTTTAACTCTTAAAATGTAAATAGGTACTTTAAAATTAAAAGTTTATATTGCAGGGTTTTGAAAAAATTGTCAGAATTATTTTTGAGCTTCTGATGTAACGTAATTTCTAATTTTTAGTATTATTTTAAATCATTTTCTTCTCAAAAGTTTTTTTTCGTTTTACTTTTAAAAATTTATAAGTAATATTAGTTTAACATTTAGATTCATTTCAAGTTCGGCTATTGGAATTTTAGAAGATTACTATGTTCAGAATTTATATAATTTTGTTTATTAAACAAATATTAACAAATTTTATCCTTATATCTAGAGGTTTTTCAAGAGAGAGATTTCTTAAAATCAAAAGAACATAAACTACCCATATAAAAATCAATCTATTTAAATAAAAAATAATTAAATAGTATATCTTAATGAAATTAATATATTATATAAGAAACATACTATTTAAATATATTTAAAAACTTATAACCAGGGTACAGTATACATTTATTAAAGACGTAATTCTGCTATCATGAAAGGTTTATTTAGCCATTTGATTATTAAAATCATATAATAATAAAAACAATTTTACAATTCACTGTTTTCCATCAAAAATGTACAAAAGAAATAAACAACTATTTTTCAGTTTTTTTATATTATTATTATTATTTGAAAACCATTTTTAGAATGCATATTAATGTAAAGGGGAATTTTATATAAAACACCATGTTTAAGATTTGCCTACGAACTTCCAATCGGAACACACGGAACAAATTTGAGTCGTAATATACATCCCCATCCTTAACTATTTGTCTTAGACAACAAAAATGGCAGCTTGAGCCCAATTTTTATCGTTCAGAAATCGTGGCTGGCATTGTACAAGTTTCTAATATTGGAAGAATATAAAATACAAATTTTTTGTACAATTTACACAAATAAGGTAATGGTTTGTTTGATTATACGAAATTAATATAAATTGTTAATATACAAATGTAGTGTTTTTCTATGCAGCTATTATATTTTTATAACTATATCTTATTTATTCCATGCTTTTTTGTGTTTAAAAAATGTATTGTCGCTGTAATTTATAAATTATGAATGAATATAGTTTAAGTGTTTTCTATATTAAATTGAAATAAAAGTTACATGCGAAATTTTGCAAATAGTTATAGCACCTAAAGGGTTCCGTACTAATATAAATATTCAGGGCTTTTAAGGATAAATTCAAATTTTAATAAAACGTCAAACATATTTCGTATATCAAATATTCGATTTTATTTGCTCTGATTATGCAAGGTAAACCATTATAATATGTTTACTTTTCTCGGTAACTATATCTGTGACAAAATATTATGCGAAAAAGTAATTGATTCCAAAACATGTGAAGAAGGAAGCCAAATCAGGCAGAAATAGTTTTCAAGAAAAATAAATAATAAAATGTTTATAATATGTTAGAATTTTAAGTTTTACTTAACATTTTCTTACGTATAAATTGCTATATTATATCCATGAATATGTATAAAAAATTCTTAATACTTGTATGTAGTTTATTTTAATAGAAAATAAATTATTATATAAATGTATGTCATTTGTATCACGTAATTTCAAAAATTAAATTTATTATTATCAGTATAAGAAGATATTTGTGAGAAGTGGCAAGAGGTTATTCATCACTGGCCATTAAAACTGCAATTCCATGACATAAACAAATGTAAAATATATTTATTGTACGCAAAAAGTATGGCATAAAGACAAAGTGATTAAATTCGACTTCTGCTTGGCAGTTTACAGGGGTCCGAAATTAATAGAAAAAGGTGCCACCCAGAGAGTTAAATGTCTTTAATACGGTTAGGTATAGAGTCGAAATGAGCATGTATGACAGAAATGGGCAACACGTGTTTTGCTGCTTCAAGTTTATGCTACACTTCAACAACCGTATTAGCTGGAATGGATAACTGACCAGTCTCTCGGCAACTCAATGCTAGATATTGTCAAAGAAAACCAGATATAAAGCCATGCAAACCATGGTATGAATAAATTACTCTGCGTATCGAGGAAGGTCAGAACACGACGTCTTATCCTTTAGAAAGATTGATTTTGGCAGACCTCGAAAATAGGGGGACTGGACTACTGGATTTCAGAAATGTATATATATATGTATTCAAATTACCGTATATCCGAACTAGAGATGTGTGTGCCATATACCAAATGGCTGCCGAAATCATCGCGTCAAGTGAAAAGCCCCTATGCAATATCGAATGCAAGCAGACAACAAGGTCTCGTTGGAGCTTACAGACATGCAAAGGCCATTAGAATATTGCACGCTGAACTGTGACTCGTCTGCAACATTATGCTATACCTGTTTCCTGCTTTTCCGGGTGACGCATCTCTCTCTATGCTACATTGCCAAGGGATGCCCAAGTAAGTGCCGCCGTGCTATAATTCTACAATGCTGCAATCATCTACACACCGTAAGGGCGGATACTGGGTGTGCGGCAAACATACCATACACATATTCTCTCTTGACTGGGGTCCGTAATGTGATTATAGAGTCTGATAGGACCGAACTCACAATATTTCCGTACTCTCCTGAGGCCATCATGGAAGGGCGCGGAGATCTGGCATGCTGTTTAGTTTGACCTTCAGAAACCCATTGACTCCATATTCATTTGGCAATTTTTGGATTTCAAACAGAACGACGGGCAATATCATGGCAATATAATCTAAAAACACCATATGTAGCGATCTTTCTACTATAGAATTCCTACACTTGCTCCCAGCAAATAAAGGAAGGTAGCTTCTTATTATGTATGGCATAACACGACATTTTGAGCAAACTCTGAACATAAAAAAACACTTTCCGAATGTGAAATCCATTGCATAACGTTTCTTTGATGCTGTGCCTTAGTTGTCGCTTTCCCTCATGTGTCATCTAAGTGCGCTGAAATAATAATCATTTGCATATATCGGCCCTACTTCTTCATTTCATGTGATTTTGACATTCATCACATCGTTCCTTCCTGGTGTTACAAATTTAATAGCCAGCTATATACACTGGTGTCCAAAAGTTAAGCATAAATCGTAAAATGCGAAAAACATGGAGTAAATATTCGTAAAATTATTCCACATTTCTTACGGATATCACTTGGGTGAAGAAGAAACATTGGGTTTATGCAAAACTTTTCAGTCGACTACACCCTGCGCGAGACCCCGGCGCATGTCGGAACGCAGAGAAATCGATTCACGCAGCATAGGCAGTTCAGACAAGTTTCGTGCAACTGCTGTGCGATGTAACGTTGTTAACCATCAAACAAGGTGAATGATGGCACAAAAACGTCAATTGGACATGTTTACGAAAGGAAGAATCGTTGGAATGCTGGAATCCTCACAATCACAAACCGAAGTGTCTCGAATTCTGAATATGGACCAGTCTGTGATCTCAAGACTGTGGCAGAGGTTTCAAAGAACGGGATATGTTACCCGGCAACCAGTATCAGATCGACCAAGAGTCACAACCCCTCGCCAAGTCCGATATCTGGTAATAAGTGCACGACGTCAGAGGGGCAGTACTGCCAGAGCACTGGGTTCGGCGCTCACAGTCGCCACACGTATACGAATTTCGAGACAAACTGTTTACAGAAGACTTAATCATGCTAGCCTGTGTGCCAGAAGACCAGTAGTTTGCATTCCTCTCACTTCTGCGCATAAACGCGCTCGTTTGAATTAGAGTTTGAAATATCAACATTGGAGTGTGGGAGAGTGGGCCAATGTGGTGTTCAGTGACGAGTCCCGGTTTAGTCCGAGTAGTGATTCTCGGCGGGAAATGATATGGACAGAACGTGGAACACGTTTTGAACCAGGAAACCTAACGGAAAGACATCATTTTCGATCAAGGGATGTAATGGTATGGACAGGCATCATGATGGACGGCCGCACAGACCTCTATTTCTTTGACACAGGATCTGTGACTGCTGAAAGATACAAAGACGAAGTTCTTGAGGTGCTGTCGGTCCTGACTTCATATTCATGGATGATAATTCGCCATGTCACCGAGTGGTGCTGATTGAAGACTTCCTTCAAACGGAAAACATCCAGAGCATGTTGTGGTCTGTGAACTCCCCTGATTTAAATCCTATTGAGCCTGTATGGGGTATGCTCGGGAGACAAATTGCAGTCCTTTTGCTCCCACCAAGCTTCGTTACAGAGCTGAAGAGAGATCTCCAAGAAGTTTGGAACCGTTTGAGCCCACAAATCATTCATCATATTATAGCAAGAATGGTAAATCGCTGTGGAGCGTGCCTGGCTGTCAGATATGACCACACGTCTTATTAAACTGCGGCATCAGTATTTTATTTAATGTTTTCTTTCATTTTTTCGTTAAAGTGTGAATCCTTGTTATGCTCAGTTTTCTTTCAAACTGCTGCTTTGGATAATAAAATTAATTATTATCATTCTGTTGATTTGCTTCCTTATTTTATAACCAATTTACACTCACATATCACGTTTCCCGCCATTCTGATTTACAGTTCTTCCTTTATTCACATAATTATCAATGGTGCTTAACTTTTGGACACTAGTGTATATTGATAGCTGAAGGCACAACAGCATTGAAGCTAAAATATTAAGGAGTTTCTTTTTTAAAGTTTATTTGGTACTGGAAAATTACCGCCGTATTTATGTAAATTTATTGGGTGACAAAATTTCAATTCGAAGCAAGCTTTAAGTAAATCAAATTGTATTGTGACCAAATAATGAGTTGTTGCTTTATCAAAAAGAATGCCGGACATGTTAGTGAAGAAAATATGCTTATTTAACTTAAATTATTGATATCAAAAGCAATTATAAGCGTAGATTAGTTTCCCTAGCTGAACTCTTTTTTATCAAGTAAACATTATAAAATACTTTTTATTAACTTGAGATGTCTTATACTGAAGTTTTTTAACCGCTGTACTGAGATCCACTTCCTGGATCACTTGAGATTCATTCACTCAGGAATCTTTATGGGGTTATTCTTAATACAACCTCTCATTTATATTTTTTATTTACTTAATATATCTTCGACCAATTTCTTCAAATCAAAAGACGTCGCTAAATTCTTCGATATATAGCCAATAGAAGAAGTAATTCCCGCGCATCATCGAACGCAATATTAATAACTATGACAGAATTTGACCGTGTCATGAGTTCGATACCAGTCTCACTGAAGACTCGCCGTTTAGGGGAGCGATGCACGTTAAATCTGTCGAGAGCTCAAACGTCCTCCCGTTGGTTAGGAGAGGGGGTGCCAGCTCAAGTATCGTCCGCATCACTTGACCATGGTTCAAAATTACGCGAACCGTCGCCAAAAGCCCGCATGTTGCTGAACAGTGTGACGTTAATATTCACTCACTCACTCAGACAGAATTTGACGACATTTTAAAAATTAACATTGTATCTTCCTTCGGAGAAATTGGTCTTCGTTGTAATATATAACTCCCGCTTATATCCTTATCCGTTTCTTAAGCATTGCTTATATATTTCTTAACACCCTTACTGCTTTCCTCTACTTTTCTGCTTACCTTAAAATTGCGCGTATAACGCGGACCTATACTTTCAAGCTACAATTTTTAATTTTTAGGTATATTCCCCTTCTAATCCTCACACACTTTTTATGAAAAAACTTTAAACGTACATGTACAATGCTATATGTTTTGAGTAATGTATTCGATGTATTATTCCAAGCTTTAGAAAAAAATATAGTTTACTTCTAGAACTACAATCCTTTAAATTCGCCGCCTATCCGGTATAATGGTTAGTGACCCTGACTTTGGAGCCGTAGGGTCTGGGCACGAATATTGGAGAAGGCATGGATGTTTGTGTTGTAATCCTTCTTTCCTTTATGATGTGTGCTTCACACTTACTTATTTGTAAGCCCCCGTATGATACTTTGTGGTTCAGGGGGCTATACATGTTCTCAATAAAAAAAAATCCTTTAAATTCATATAGAATATTATTTCTTCTAAATAAACTGTATTTCGATATAAGTAGAAGACTTAATTTGTTTTCCTATGCTAATAATTTTTTTTTAATTATTATTTTCATACTCGGCGTATAATGCACACCCGTAATTTCCGAGCTTATTTTTTTTGGTTAAAAGTGCGTGTTATACGCTGGATTTTATGGTATGTTATAAAACGTAATCGCATGCATACACAACAGTTCCTTCACAATTTGAGATTTTCATATAAAGCAATGTGAGATTTTCATTAAAGAAAAAAATATATGAGAACTCAGTGTGCAAAATGTTTCAATAAATCGTATAAAATGTTGGAACACTTACTTAAATTCATTATGGCACTAAATAATGTTTGTACTTTTTTTTAAAAAAAAATAAGTAAATAAATAAATATGACCACAAAATGGTTAGAGAAACTTAGCTTTAGAAACGAAACAATTTCGTTAAATTATTGCTACTAAATGTGAATGCAAAATTTGACGTGAATTATAACTAAATTCAATTAGACAAAAATTAAGACATTGCGCATACTACGAACAAGCTACAAATGATTTAAAAAAACCAACTTTTTATTTATTGTTAGATGTTTTTAAGCGAATAAATGAGTCTCACATGTTTAGATGAAATATATATTTTCAAAAGCTTAAAGAAGAAAGAGTTGGCAGATCATTAGTGACGAAGAGAAAAAAAAATGTTCCTAAAACCAAATAAGGTAATATCAAATATATCAAAATTCTCATCAAAACTAAAAAAATGAATGGAAATAAAAGGAATTCTGACGAAACCTTTGGATTTCATTTCCAATTCTTAAAAGGAATTTTGTGTTCTGTTCTTTTATTTGAAAATTGTATGGATCTTTTCTAAAACTATTTCTTTTTGTATTTGCGGCTTAAATTTATTCTAAGCTTTCTTAAATATTTTTTTTATCATTTTCCCTCATATTGGAAGGAATTTATTCTTGAATGTTAATGTCTTCAAGATTTATCTCCCTCATTTTTATCCTTTCACAATTACCATCACAATTGGCCTTAGAAGCAGAAATCTGTTTTCCTATCTTATCTTATTTGATGAAATGTATATTTATTTGTTTATATTAGGATAAATTTCGTTTTAAAAAGATATGAAATTAAACATATGTTGTTTTTTCCACTCCTTATTTGCATAAGAATTTTTATTATAATTTAAATTGAATTACATATGTAAACCATTTTAGAGTGAATCGCTTTTTATTTTCATGATCTTTGTTTCCGTCATCAGTTCCTTCATTTTTATTTAACAGTTATTTTTATACTAAATGAAAAGTGAAGCATTTGTCTTTTCAGAAATTATTCCATGGTATTATTTAATGCAATGTTTATTTTCGTTATTATTATTTGTAATGGAATAAAAATAAGCATCATCTTTAAAATCAAAACTACCCACGCACTTTGAAACAACTCCATGCAAATAGACTTCTCAATAAAACCTAGCGTTCTTTAACTTTAGAAAAATTGGTTTTAAATAAATGTTTTTTTTTATTCTAATTTTCAATATCTTAGCAAACCCTATAACTATAATTTCTACGTTATGTACACATAACTACTTTATGTGTTTGTAGAATTACGTTTATATGCCTTTGTATGAATTGTATATTACTTCGTTATTACCTCGTTCTAAAAATAAAAAAAAATCCATAATTTTCTTCTAAGTAAGTATTATATCTCTAGAACTATTTCATTTTAAATTTTTAAAGTGAATAAAAATGTCATAAATCCTCCTTATTCTTCAAATGTTTTGTGATAACTATTATCAAAAACATTTATGAAAAATTAAATATATTTGGCTTAATATAGTTAATGCATCTTAAAATAATATTCCTAACTGAGCATTAATCCAAAAATATGTTAATCATGTTAATAACACCAAAAATTTATTAATGAAACAGAACATGTGTATGATACAGTTTATCTCTAGCAAACAGTGGTCTCTTTTTAACTAAAAAAGAGAAAAGGTGGAAAAAATGCCTAGCCAACCAAAAATAGACACATTTTATAAAGAAGAATGTATAAATATAATTGGGTTTCTAAGTTGGCAAATTTAAATTAATTGCTAAATCCATGGTCAGATTCTTTGAATCATTTATCAAGTAAAACAAATGAAATCCATACAATTAAGACTAAGGAATTATGTATTTATAAAAAAAAAGGTAAACTCATATACAGAGACAATTATTTATGAAAAGTTATGTTTTTTCCCATAAGACATTAGCTCAGCAAATTCTAATATTTATTCTTCTAATATGTTTTTTGTTAAGCTCTGATTATTTAAACCTTTATCTACGACTCACTTTAAAGTTACATAGAATAAGCATTTTCAAGAATATTCTGATGGTACTTAACAGGAATATTCTTTTAAGTCCACTCTTTCAAGATATACATGGCAGAACGGGTTCTATGATGATTATTTTACTGGGGAAGGCGAATATAGTTTTATAGCAGGTTCCTTATTCAGCTGCCATTTTGATCGGAATGCGAATATTATCATTTTTGTTCCGAAAAAGTAGTTAATTTCAAAAGGTAAGAGTCTTATTTTTTTACATCTCAAGGAAAACCTTAGAAAATGATCTGACTATTTATTTTAAAAGATTAGTGTATATAATTAATTTTACAGTTGAAAAATGTTGTGGTACTTATAAGTACCGGCAGGACACTGGGTGTTAAGAAAAAAATTAGTTATTTTTTTCAGTCTGTGTGGATTATTGTTTTTGTTGTGTTATAGAGTCATCACTATAGTACAATAGACATTCCTTTTTTTTTAGCATTTCTTTTATTTTAACTTATTGATGTTTCTTTTTTATTAGTTTACTTTAATGTTTTCAAAAAAATTTGAACTTTGAATCTGAACTTTTTTTTTGTTAGTTTTGCCATACAATTAAATGAAATATATATTCTTATTGTAAAAAAAAATTACAACATCTTAATTTTTTTATGTGTACCTGAGATTTAACAATAATAGGAAATTTTCAAGGTGCTATAATTATTATTATTTTATTTCCTTTTGTTAGAATGTCTGAAAAAAAGAAACTGTCTTGAAGAGGCTTTGGATTTATTACAGAACTTACCATCTGAAATCAATGATGTACTAACAGACTATTTTTCAGATGAAGAAGTCCCAGCAAGTTATCTTCTGGAATTGTTGTTAGATTCTTAGGATGACGATCAAGAAACTGAAATCAAGGTGCAGTAAATCATGTGAAGAAAATACAGCATTTCTTACCCCAGGATGTGCAGTACTTAAAAAAATATTCTATCGAAAACTTACCCAAAAATCACAACGTGTAATGAATTTCTGCATATTAAAGAAAAAACTGTTTCTTTGAATGTCATCAATTTAGATTAATGTGCAAATAAGTAATCATATATATATATATATATATATATATATATATATATATATATATATATATATATATATAAAGTGTGTGTGTAATTATGTACGCACGTAAGAAGTTATACTTTTTTGGTATCAATTAAAGAGATTTTGTGGAGCCCATTCCATTATTAGAAAAATATATCTTGACACAAAATTTAAATTAAATCAACTTGCTATAGGTATTTTATAGATTATAAAAACTATTGTATAAAAATTAAAATCTTTCTAAAAATCTTGAGCAGGGCAAGATGGGCCAAGGACAAAAGGCGGTCACGAGCAAGGTTGAACGATACCAACTTTAAGTCAATCGGACCAGCCAAACCCGAGATATATAATAATCACGGTTTAAATAAATTTAAACACTCCCGCACAGGGGCAATACGACCAGTAACATGGGGGGGGTTCCGGCAGACTGTATCTGGAGATGAGGTGAATCGGATGTGACACCTGAGACCATATTGAATGTCTCGACAGGAAGCATCGTTCCCGAGAAAATTAAGACATCCGCCTGAAGAGCCCCGAGTTACGGTCATTTTAAAATAATTAAAAAAAATTAAAACAATTCAATAAAATAGAAGCAGGGTACCCACCAACTCGAAACTCGGCATGGTTGTGGAAAACAAAAGAGGAATCCATTCGAACCGATCCGGTGTATGTAGTTGCAAATAGGGCAGCGCTGGCTTTGGAAAGGAAATCGAAACTAACTCCCCCTGGGGTGGAAGCAACTGTTACGTATATGGTCACGTACATCCCAACGATACACAGAGTAGTAGCTGATCCCAAAATTTCATCCTTCTATCTTTATAATATCGTGACATCATCAAAGGATCGAAACCCTATAGGAATAAACTGAAGATTCTATTTTTAGTGATAACGCCCCCGTAGACCCACTATCTACACACGAATCATTACAGATGGAAGAGCTCAACAAAAAGAACCTATGATCCGAGTTTCCTTAACAAAGTTCAAAAATCCTCAAAAATATGCAGGATTTAAAAAATCTAAAAACTTTAAAATAATTTTAATATGTTAAATATGGATAAAGAAATGGAGCTATTTTCCTCAAAAAAAAATATTTCTAGGATGCTCATAGGGAGAACAATCGAATCCAGCTGGTGCGGTCTACCAAGGTAGCATAAGATTCGAGTTATTACTGGGAAAGCCCTGTAGGGGCAGCACTGGAGGGGGCAATTCCACGTAAAGCTAGCATTAATACAAACATACTACGGACCTCTAAAAATCAAGTTCGAAACTCAATTCCTTAGGGGGTGAAATTTTTTCCAGGCCCATAGGATCAACATGGGAGCATGATATTTTAGTTCTAAAGCCCTCCCCATGCCTGCACAATGGGAATGAAGTAGATGACAGAATGGGTCTGGACAACTGGAACAGTTGGTTCAAATCTCAAGTCCGAGACTCAAACAGGAGCCAAGATATTGTAAATTTAAACAAATTTAAAAAGTTGTTATAAAAATAAAAATCTTTCTAAAAATCTTGAGCAGGGCAAGCTGAACTAAGAGCGAAAGGTGTTCAAACAGTGTTGAACGATACCAACCCGAAGTCAATCGGACCAGCCAAACTCAAAGTATATATATAATCATGATTTAAATAAATTAAAACACATCCGCATAGGAACAATAGGACCAATAACATGGGGGCCAATTCCACGTAAAGCTCGCACTAATACGAAAATATGGCGAACCTTCAAAAATCAAGTCCCCAGCTCAATTCCTTAAGGAGGAGAAATTTTTTCCAGTCCTAACATGGGAGCATGATATTTTAGTGCTTAAGCCCTCTCATGCCTACACAATGGGAATGAAGTAAATGACTGGATGGGTCTCTATGAGTGGAACAGTTGGCTCAAATTTCAAGTGCGAGTCTCAAACTGGATCCAAGATATTGCGAATTTTAATAAATTCAAAAAGTTAAAACCATTAAAACTATTAAAAAGTGTGGAAGAAATTGCCCTATGAGCATGAAATAAAATAACTGAAAGAGCAGCCAGAGAGGGATTGAATTAGCCAGATCCGAATGTACTCTGAGCCTTGGTTGCCGAGATATTGGCCAACAAGCTGTAGAGGGGGGGGGAATGCACCGGGGGGAATGCCTTTCAACAAATATGGTTTATAACAATAGTTATTACGATCCCGCAAATATCAGTCGCCTAGCACCAAAAAAGTGGCAAGTAAGAAAATTTCCTACCCCACAGGAACAACTTGTAGGACTGATATTTTTGTGTGCAAACCCTCCCCTATATATATATATATATATATATATCCCAACCATAAGCAGAAATATATCTAATGCATGTGGGGGAGGACACGCCAATTCGATTGACACCCGTTTTGCCAAGATCCCTCAGTAACTTTCTAAGTTATTAGACAACGGTGTACATGCATGCGGTGTCGTCACATCCGTGACGGTGTGCGTGCGCATCGAAAAAATTTACTCTGATCATTTTTCTAACGTCCCAAAAGAAGTAAGTATAACTTCAAAAAGAAAATGCTTATTTATATCTCATCGTTAAGATAAAATTGGAAATGTTGAGTTTGTAACATTGTTTTTGTCAAATAGACGTCAGCAAAATTATAATTTTGAACAGAAACTGAAATGGCGTCGCAGTGTGTAAAAGCATTTTGTGTGCTTTTTTTTGCAAAAAGTCTGTCAGTAATCATGGTTCAGTGTCAATTTCGGAGGAAGTACTATAGAAATGCATTGACAACTAAAAGTATAAAAGGATGGTACAAACAGGTTCAGGAAACTGGATGCCTGTATAAAGGCAGGAAACTGACTGCCTGCATAAAGTCAGAAGACCAGGGCGACTAAGTCCGTAATGATATTATACGGGTAACTAAAGGAAGTCTCATTGAACATTTGTGAAAACGAATTTTACTTTACGTCGTGAAAAGTTATGTACGAAAACAATTTCATTTTTTATCTTTACAATGTTTAGGAGGATGTGTGTTGGAGTGGTAAAATAAAAATGGCAGGATTATAAAAAATAAACTTTATTTCCAACATAACAATCAAAATAAAATGTTCGGATATATATATTCCCTTCGTCAGAGGGAATTCTGGGAGGACAGAAGAAATGCCAGAAGACATTTCCTCCGACCAATGAGATGCAAGGGATCAAGAATCTACACCGTTAGTAAGAATCCGATATGATAATTAATGGTGATTTATGATGATCCGATATTATGAAAGTACACTACAGACTACTTTACAATGCATCATAATTATCATTTTCTGTATATTCATCTGGGAATTATTAAATTATGTAATCGGATTTTTCATTTCTGATAACCCTGTATATTTATGTAACGCATGCATTTAATACCATTTCCTAACCATTATGAAATAAGTACTTTCTAAAACACTCTAAATGAAAAAAAGACAAGTTTAAAAATGAGAGAAAAAATAGTTGCTGATATTTTGAGTAATTTCTTAACTAAAATTGAATTCAATTTCACTTATCATTCCTCTTTCTATATCTCGAAGTTTGGAATGCATCAAACTAGTACAAGCAGTTCTAAGAAGTTTTTAACAGCATTAAAAATTTAGAACTTTGAGTAAAGTGAAACTTAAGTTTGAAAATTATTTCCATTTGAAAATGCACCTGTGTATATGACATACATTCATAAGATTTTCCGAGAACTGCAAAAGTTTTAAATTGAAATAAATATTTTCTTCAAATAAGGCATATGTTTAATTTAAAGTAAAATCTTGAGTATTTTCTTTTAAGTAGGCTGAAGCCTACTTCTCGCACATCACTCAGAAGAAAATAAGTAAACTGTTCTCCTTTCAACTACATTTATTTTGTATTTTAATATTTTTTCCCAAAATTACAGCCATTGGTTGTATATTTTAATACTAAATTCCAAAGTTTCCAATGTAGAAAATAAAATAAGTTTATTTTGCTAAAAAATACTTTTTGTAAAATTGTGTTCCCCTTTCTTGCTTAATTCTATTTTCCTTCCTTTATTTCTTCCAATTGAAACTTTCCGTTATTTTCATCTCAGTATACTTCTCATCCCTCAAATAATTTCATTTCGTGAGGAGAACAGAGAAATCGTTTCATTTGAAAGGTTTAAACTTGTAGGAGAGCAGAGTTTTGGTTCTTTTGTAATTGTCGTCCCCCGGTTTCCTGCTTTAACATTTAGGAGGGAAATCAAATTCCCGCAAATTGGTTGTAATTGAATCTATTCAAGTTTTAAAGGAAGTGGTTTCCGTTGGAAAGGAAAGTTTTGCAGAATGACAGAACTGATTATGTAGTTACGGTGCTTAATCATAGCGTTTGTTACTGTGAATTGAAGCGTAGAATTACTCCTAAATGGTATATGTGTGGCTTATTTTTACTTATCAGAAATGCACACATTTTGATTTTGATAAAATGAGTTTGTTACAGTTTCAAGTGAACTGGATATCATTGCCTAGGTGAAATTATTTTCTAGTAAATTAAATTTTCTGATAAATTATGATAAGGAAACTTAAATACTTGTAGGATAAAATGATTAGCATTCTAAATAAAATATTTAATTAATTCATATTTCCTATTGATGTTCATTTTTTAAGAAGTGAAATTTTTACAACTGGTTTTATATTTCTTTTTTGGAAATCACAATCAAACAAATTAATTTATTTTAAATACAGAGAATGTATAGTATAATCATTTGTTCATATTAAAGCAACGTATTTACATAATATTTTATTCCAAACTTATTTTCTCTGACAATTTTTAATAATTATTGTTGTTTAAATCTTTATGTACAGTTTATTAAATTTGTGGAACGCTATTCTATTATCTAGCTCACTTAGCAGTCTAATCAAAAACTAATCAAAGTAACGCAATTCATATAATTAGTTTTCAATATTACAAAAAATAATGCAAAAATAAACAAAATAAGAAGAATTTAAAATATTGTATTCTTTATTTCTTAACGTTTATTTATTTTCTCTATTTTAAATTTAATACTTAGAATATGCTCATTAATCTATTCATTATTTGATGAACTTAGGTATTTAATAATTGGAATGTTATAATGAAAGCTCATAAGTTAAATGAACTTCAAGGAATGAATAAGTATTTAATTCCAGTTTATGGCAGGAATGGGCAATTTATATCTTGGCTTGCAGGCCACATTGTGGGAGCGGAGAACATCGACGGGCCACACTTTTACAGAATCGTTGTCTTATTAAAAAATATATTAACTTTAAGTGTTGTAGCTTTATTCAGTTAATTTAATTTGCCAATTGCACATTATCTACAGCTGATTGCACTTTTAATTTGAGAATCAGCTTAAGGGGATGGTGGGCATTTCACAATGTCAAATTTTGGTCAAAGTTGCGATTTTGATTTTTTATGCTAATAATATTCTTTATGTTTCATAAAATACTTATGTCAAAGGCTTTTGTCATTTTTATTAAAAATTACTGAATTATTTTTAATTTTATTTTACTGAAAAAAATATTTTAAATGCATTTTCTTAGTTTGTAAATTTTCCTTTTCCATTGTTACTTAAAATTCTCCTCGTGTTTAAAACAATGTCATATCTCTGAAATTTTCACAACTTTTGAAAGACGATATAATTCACAAATTTGAGCTTTAGTTTTCTAAAGAATTTAACGGATCATATTTGGTGCTGTTTTGTATACCTTGAATATGCGACAATTGGAGAAATATTTCAATATACTATAGAAAATCATCTTTTTTCATCAAATTTTATTTTAAATTTAAAATACAAACACCGATATATTTTGTTGTAGTTCATCTATATATGAAAAATTACGTACATATCTTAAGAAAACTAATTCGCTAGGATAATTAAACTAATCGCTTTGGAAGGCCACTACCCCTCCAACCCTGGATTCTAATGGGTTTTTTTTTCACTCAGACCAGTGTTCATTTGAATGCCTGTTTAAATTATTAGAATCAACACATGCTAAAATAAATAGAAAATTCTTCAATCAAATAATAATGACGTCATTTCTTGTAACACATCTCTCAGTTACGTGATTATATTTTTAGAAATTTTAAGAAGTTTATGGTACCGTAAAAATTATTAAACTGTCGAAAACTTTTTATTGGCTTATTTGATACCTCGAATATTTATAAACATGCCTGAAAAATTTCAAAGATTTACCTGCATTTTTTATCAAGTTATGGAGCAATATTTGATGCTGGACAGCAACTACCACGCTCACATTTCAGATCATTTGCTAGAAAAGAGCCTAATAAAAATTCATTAATTATTTTTCTACCGCGCCTAAATGAGACTGACATTATATATGCAATAACAAATCATTTCAAGAAAGAATTGTGCAATTCATGCAAAAATTCTAGTTTGTATATTGTTTATTGGGGGGGGGAGCAAATGGATTTAATCAAGTTTTAAAAGTTGTCCGTGCTTTTTATGACATTATTATGAATGAAATTAAAACTTCAAAACGGATTCTCCCAGAGCACAAATACTAAATCTCATTTTGGTAACTCAGATAATTAAAAATCTAATTCGCAAGGATAGAAAAACTCTCCCATTTTTACATATTTGTGTTTTTGGTGATATATATATATATCCCATGTGTGTAAAATTCATCACTTTTATTATTAAAATATTTTAAAATATTTCTTTGATCAAATGCACATACATGCAGTTCTTAGATTTTGATATATTTTACCAGTAAATTGTTATTTGATTTTGATTTCATTCGTGTACAATATTTAAGATGTGAAGGCTTTTAAAATCATGGAAATAGAAAAGAAAGGCATAAGCGTCTTTTGTATATGTTGTGCATTAGCTCTTAGCATGGAATTAGCTCTGAAGTGTGTGTATTTATTTTTTTTAATAATTATTAAGATAAAGTTTTATGAAATATTGATCTTTCATTCGTTTTTTTCTATATATTCATTATGGCAGTATACTGTTTAATTGTTCTACATTTGAGCAATTTTTTATGGTAAGTAGTTTTAAATAAGCTAATTGACATTTCATAAAAGTTTCAGACTATTCGATGAATATTATATCTTGCTATTCATGGAATGAAAACTTCAAACTCATATTTCTCCATGTTGAATTTTTGTACATATACTGTTATTTAAAACCCTAAGAATTTTTTGATAACTGAAGTAAGGGCTTCAAATTTTTATACATGTTCTGAAATGTATGTTTTATAAATCAGTGCATGGAATTAGCTCTAACATGTTTAGTTCTTTTTCTAAAAAAAAATCGAATTTAAACTTAATGTTTCTTTGAGAATTTTTGGATGTTTAACTATAAAAAAAACAATAAAAATTAAAGAGCAGCAGCATTAGTAGGAACTTGGAAAAAATTTGGAAGAAAATAAACATTTTTAACATAGTCTTAGAAATTTAAAAAATGTTTAAAATTTTTTAATTTTTTAAACATTTTGCAAAAAATTAAAAAAATTTTGTGTGGAATTAAAATACAACTTTCCTTAATTAAAATGCCTTTATAAAATACAACTAAAACCAAATATCAAACATTAAAATTAAAAATAATGTGGAGATGGCACTATATCGCCTTGACAACAAAATATGCAGTTTTATGTTACGAATTGGAATATTGCAACGATTCAACATATATTTTATATTATAAAAAAACTGAGTTTTGATTATTTCTAGGAAACAAACCTAGATAAGAAAGGGTTTAAGAGAATTAGCAGCTATCAAAGAGAAAAAAGTACTAAAATCAGCTTACCATATTTGTATGGTAAGCAATGAAATAATAAATTTCGTTTAAAAAATCATCAGGCTAAAATCAATAAATATGCAATGAAGTTACATCACATTATTAAAAAGATTTTAAAAAAAGTAAATTCATGCTTGAAACAATTTTATTTTAATCTTCTTTTAAATCTTCAATTTATGCATTTAATACAATAAAAATAATATAAAATATATTATACTAACCCCTTGTTTGAACAAAATATAAGCTAAATGCTAACGAGAAAGAATTTAACAGAAAATCTCTACTTTTACCAGGGTCCAAATCATTTTTAAAAAACTCAACTAAAGAAAAATTAAACATATAAAGTTATAATTTTAAACCAATATTATTACAATAAATTTAACAACAAAATATCTTTCATCTTACAACAGCTTAATATGACTTCAAATCCAGTTTCATGCAAATTGTAAAGATAACTATTCTATGAATTATCTCTAGTGCAATTTAGAATAGATATATGAAAGAGTATTCTTCTTTTATTGTTAAATTAGAGTAATCCTAAGTAATTTCTATACAAAATTTACTGTTATAACAGAGCACAAATTAAATTTTGTTTTAATTTGAAATGGCCATTGAAAAATCATTATTATACGTCTGTATTCGCATCACCAATTAGTAGTCATCTATCGATTTAACTTAATTTCTTTGTTTCAAATAATAAAAATTTAAATAATTTTTATAAGAACAATATGAAAATAGATATCCTATGTAATATTATGCATTATTATTATGCACAAATATATGCATGCGTAAAGTTTTTCCTGTCTGTAGTCTGTGACAATCACTGACAGTTCATTAATAGAGGGAAAGTGGCAGTGAGCTTTGTGTGCTGGAGATCTCAGTTCCCTTACAAACAGGAGGGAAAACTTAATAATAGGCATTATAAATTTTATTAAGTTAAAAAAGTAACAAGAATCGAAACTAATGCTATCCTATTCATAAAAGTGCAAATAGATATTGGCTAAACAGTTACTATCAGGCCCTCCTTGTGGAAGACCTTTAATTTGCTGATAATAAGAGTTATTGTGAAAATATAATTTTCATTTAGTACTAGATGAATAATAGAAAGATATTTATCATAGTTAATTAGTTTATTCTAAGAATATTTGTTATAGGCTATTTTGAGAATTTTAACCATGTCCCCAATATCTATGGAATTAAATAAATCCTCAAAGTCATAGGTGTGAATAGAGATAATTTTTTTACCTTGCACATACTTAATGATATCTAAACTAATCTTAACTATAATCAAACTATCAATACTGTCTAACGTGGAATGGATAATATTTTGTAGCTTTCTACCCGGAAGAGTAATGTAAGTTTTAAAGCCGTTCGTTATAGTTCTAAATTTAATGGAATTTTTATGAAACTTTGGAGGAAAATATGAGGGAATTTAATATCCGAAATGCGCGTAAATCTAGTTTTTTTATAATAAGCAGAAATTCGATTAAAAATTTCTCTATCGCTAGAATGAGATTTTTTAAAAGCATTATTATTATGAAAATGTCTATTTAGCATATCAGCATACAACCACTTGCAAATAATAGCATAATTACTCGGAACTTTATCTACATAAACAATAATGAAATTCTTTTGTAGTTCTACAATCTGATGCTTAATATTTTTGTAAATTAATTCACAATCTGTTTTATAGTTATTTTTCAGGAACTCTTTTAAAACATTGCATTTAAATTCATTAAAAGCTTCAATAGGAAAACTGTATTTAATTGCTAATTTAGTAATAAAGTTGCAAATATCTTTAGAAATTTGTTTTTTAATGACATTATTATTATTGGAGATCATTAATCTATAACTAGTACCTTTGAACATTATCTCCCTAAGAGTATTATCTTCAACAATATTTAAATTGCCTGTTACTACATGTTTGTGATGATCGTTTATAAAATCAGGATAATCCTTACAATTACAAAGTTATTATTTTGCAAATCATTAAAATTATTGTAGTTAAAAATTGAGCTACCATATTTTTTTATTATACTTAAAAGCCTTTTTAATGCAAACATTATTGTTAGGTAAGCAATGTGTACATACTTATTAAATATTTTTGAAAAAATAATGTTATTATAAGATTTATTCATGAATAAAATTGTACAATACTCAGTAATTACCAAATCTTTATCTTTTATATTGAATTTATGAATGAGAAAATTAATAATATCCTTAATAATATGTAAGGCATGGCAGTCTTGAAAATCATTCTTATTGAGGATAACTTTAGTATACTTAATTTCTTTTTTGTTCAAACCAAACAGGAAATATTTAATATGTTTAATGTTAAAAGACTTTTCAAAGTTGCTACATAAATCATTAATTTTAGAAACAATCTCAACTGGTAGTTTACTAGTTCTTTTCTTCCTTTTGCCTCTTTTTATTCGTTTTACTTTTATTACATTATCTCTATTATAAAAATATTCCTTTTTATCATTTTGTTGAATGCTAAATATATATATATATATATATATATATATGTTTACAATTCTTATTTTATTATTTCTATTCTTTTCATTCTTTTGCTAAGTGCTATTTTTCAGCCTTTGCTTTGTTTTGAAATTGTATTTTGGTCCAGAATCTGGCAATAACTTTTTTATTGTACTCAGATTTAGCGCGGACTCTGCATTTCAGTATGCAATTTTTAGGTAAGTTACCTTTTCCTTATAATGGATTTAGATTTCCTATCTATTATTTCCAATTGGTATTTGCTCGGAATTACTAACAGAAAAAGGGGAAGGTTGGTTGGCCAAAAAACATGTTCAACCCCACTTTTATACAGAAAAATTTTTTTAAGGAAAATTTTATATATACAAGCTGTCCTAAGTCAGCAATGTTGATAAGACTGAAGCATCCATTATTTTATATTTTACTCTGTTATTTCAATTTTTCATATCTCCTTCTATAAATTCTGATGTCTTGTTATCTAGCAATTGCTATTATTTTAAGTATTAATCATGTTAATTCATCTCTCTCTCTTGTAGAGAAATTTTGATTATATGTATATATAAGTACAAGATTTCATCACCTGTATATAAAATGATTTATATGAAATTAGGTGCTATATTTTTAACAAAACTCGAGTAGTATTTAAGAATGCAAAAAAAATAATTCTCATAAAATATTACAGGTATATAAGCATGAGATTTTTCGGTATGATACAATAATCATATGCATAAATCTATTGAAAACAGGAACTTTAAATATTAACAGTACATATTGAATAACAGAAAATAGTTAATAAACTTTTTTGTGTGTAAGAGGTGGATATGATTTAACGAAAAATAAGACTATCTACCTATACATTTACATGTGTATGTGCGCGTGTATTATGTTGGGTTTCTATTAAGGCGGTCCAGTACATGAATTTTTGAAAAAATGATCGATTTTGACTTTTTTATATTTTTGAAAATTTCAAACATTTCTGCTTAAAATGATGTATGATATTTGGAAATACAATAATTCGAAGTATTTTTATTTATTTTTTTAAAAGGAAGCCACTTTCCTTGGCACGTGACAGGTGCTCCTCTAAGAGCACCTTTATTTCATCATGATTAATTTTTCGATGACAGCGCGATTTGTTTTGTATACAACTAGTATAACCTTTTTTTTTACACATAAATAAAACGATTTTTCTTTGAAGAAATTAAAAGATAACTCAACACAGTTATATTTTTTCGTTTGGTTTGTTGTTAAATGGGATTATTCTTTATTGAATTTGCTAATTCAAATTTATTGATCCATATTTTTTTTCTGTTTAATCCACGTTTTACATTAAATAATTTATTAGTTTTCTATTAACGGCAAAAATTATGGGGAGATCTAAAAAAATATTTAAAAAACTCAAAAATGTCGACGTTCAAAAAATGAATTCTCAAAATGTTCCAGCTATCATATCAGACAGCACAGAAACTGTTTTTCAAAAACGAAAACTTATTTCAAACAACAATTTATATGAAGATATGGAAGGAAATAATGAAAAAAATTTTTAATAGAATTACATTTTTTGAATAAAGCTTTATTGAATTTTAATGTTTGTAAAAACTGTGGCCATTTTATCTCATTGGAGGCTTCTAAGAGAGATGGAATTATGTAATACATGGAACTTTGTTGTAGTTTTTGCGCAAAAAAGCATGGTTTCCATACGCCAACTAAATTGAAGAATAAAAATAAACTGTTCCACTCAATGATCAGATTGGTATTTGCTTTCAGATCTATTAAAAGAGGTCGTTCAGCTGCAAAAACCTTCTGTAAACTTATGAACTTGCCATCTCCACCTGAAAAACTCCGTACTTATACAGAATTGTTGTTCGATTCTTCTAAATTTATCTGTGAAAAATCAATGAGAAATTCTAGCAACACGAATAGAAGGTAGCCGTGGCATTGCTGTTACCTTAGATGGTTCATGGCAGAAAAGAGGATACCAGTCCCTCAATGGTATTGTTACAGCTACGAGTATGGATACTGGAAAAGTTATTGACTTGAAGTGTTTTCGAAACATTGTCGGTTCAAAACTGCATTTAATTCTGTTCATGAAACATCATGTATTGCCAACTATAGTGGAACAAGTGGAGGCATGGAAGTGAAAGGTGTAACGGCGATATTTAAAAGATTCGAAGCTCATTATGGCATTCGTTACACAAAATATTTGGTGATGGAGATTCAAGAGGTTTTTCATCAATACTTGCCCTGAATCCTTATGGCATTCAAGTGGAAAAATTAGAGTGCGTTGGGCATATCCAAAAGCGTATAGGTACCCGTCTTTTGGATCTAAAAAAAATAAAGTAAAAAATTAAGTGATAGAAGAAGCCTAAGTGGACGCAACCGACTCACCGACATTTTAATTTCCAAAATTCAGAGGTATTATGATATGGCCATTAGAAAAATTATCAAAGATTTATACAGCATGAAAACTGCGGTTTGGGCTGTTTATTTCCATTTTTTATCTGCAAATGAGAACCCTCAACATGGATTGTGTCCCTCGGGTACAAATTCATGGTGCAAGTTTCAGAAAGCAAAAGCTGAATTTTACGAAAGGCATTATGATCATAAAAAAACATACCCATGTGCCCTCTTCCCTCATGAAAGTAATTAAGACAATTTTTAGAGATTTAGCTGACCCTAGGTTATTAAAAAAATGTCTACATGGAAAGTCTCAAAACCAGTTAATAATACCATATGATCAGTCATTCCAAAATCTACGTTTGTGAAGTTAAAAACTCTAAAATTAGGGGTAAATATGGCAATTGCACAATTCAATATGGACCATGTAGCCAAATTAATCATTTTAAAACATTGTGGTATTGAATCAGGCTTTAATTGTGTGCCATGCTTTAAAAAATTAGATGCACGTAGGATTCGTATAGCCCGACGAAAGCATTTTGAGATACAAAAAAAAAAGGCTAGATTGCTAAAAATAATGAAAAAAAAGAAAATTAGAAGAGTCTTTTGTAGAAGCAGAGGGCAAAGAAAATGTTTCATATGCTTCTGGAAAGTATTAAAAAAGGTAAATCGTCAAAAATGACAAATTTTTACTTTAAAGCCTGTTTTCTCAAAATGCAATATTTTTCCCTTTATGTACCTTTTTCTCAAAAACTAATTAATGTAGGGTCCTCAAATTTTCAGTAAGTATATTTTCAACATGTTTACACATTTTAATGGAGGGGATAAGATATATCTAGCAAACATTTTAGATAACGTTTGTTTAAGCTAAATTTTAGTGGGAAAAATAGGACAATTTTAAAAAATTCATAATTATTTTAATTTTTAGTAAAAAGACAAAACCTTCCATTAAAGTCTTATTAATAGTACATATAGTCTACTGTAGAAATTTCATCTATGAGAAGAAAATAGTTTCTGAGAAAAAAGTACATAAACTTACGTAAATTAATATGGGGCTCCTATGGAAGTGCCGGACCCCCTTAAGGTTATGTCTGTTATTAAGGTTGTGTTAAGTCTGTGTGTTTTATATTATGCTATGTTGAAAGATTTGTCTGTTCAGGGGTGGAATTTTTCATGTAGCTTTTTGATAAAGCAACATTGTTTTAAAATGAACTTTATCACTTTAGTTTTAAAATGTTTTTTTTTTAAAATTTAACGGATAAAATTTTTTTTATAATTTTCAAAGATAATTCCTATTCTAATTTCCTTCTTAAGTGTTAAAAGATTATTTTCATTACATAAACATATATCTCTCTCTCTATATATATATATAAGTGTACATACAGATTATCTAAAATAAATGTTTATAAGTTTACATTTCAAAAGAAATTTAAGCATTAGCCATTAGTATTTTTAAATAAAATCATTTAGTGAAGTGTATTCCCCATATATACTTTTAAAGTAATTTTTATTTTATGAACTTATATCTAGCATTTATCTATTTTACCTCCTCTTGAAGAGGTTAAGTATTAGAAATACGTTTACATTAATTATAATCTAATGCCAAATAAATAATTTTTTTTAAAAATTTAATTAAAATAGTGATGCATTTGTTCTTGTTTTAAGGAAAGCAAATTGCATCAATGATAGTAATAACTTCTGATCAGATACCTCTTCAATGGCATCAGAATGCTCGAGCGACAAAGCAAATGTTAAACCTGTACACTAGTTTGCTCACTCAATTCATATGTACAATGTTAAAATGGAATATGTATCGTTGCCTTTGGAATTACTCTCTAAACACTATCTTGTTATGTAACATGCATTACATTCCATCTTGAACATGATCAGTGGAGACTTCAATTACTATTATGTGAACCACAACTATGATTTTAACAAACTTACGGTCCAAAGCATTTTGTACATCACTTCACATCACTTCTCTGGCACTGAACCTGCAAGAGCTTTGATAACTAACTCCAAACTAGCTTTGGATTGTCGAATATCTACAAGTTTCTCAGCTCAGTTACTCTGTTGCAATAGAGCAGTACATCCCTTATATTATGAGGATGAAATATCTACCCATTTCCCTTATGAAATGAGGTAAACTATTTGATCAGGAGAAGATGTCATTAGTTTAAAAGCCATCACGTATGTTTGCGACATCTAATAATCATATCCGTAAGCAATGAACATTTATTGTGTATCCCATTAACATTAATAATGGTGCACAATTTTAACTATGCTAATTTTTTAATTAGTAAAGAATACATTCATAGATGCATTAAAAACTTAAAATGTTTTGTGATTTATTGTGAAATATGTTATAATTTAAATTTAAGTAAATATTGATTTATTCCTTACAATACATTTTGCAAAAAAAGTTTTTATATTCTATTTTATCATCTTTGAATCAAATGTATGGTGCATTCCAAAGTTTTCCATTGAAATGTAAGGTTGCATCTATACAAACTAATATACAAGGATTAAAATTATATATATATATATATATATATATATATATATAACACTTTATTTTAAATGTTTTAATTATACGTAGATTATTTTTACATAGTTAAGTATGAGGCATAAATTTCATTGGACATTTTTAAATATTAAGAATGCAACACTTGCTTTAAAGGTATAGAAAGGAAAAGATTATAACACTATAAACATAAATATCAGACCCATTTTTGTCCTTTTTATATGAAAAATGGTGTTTAAGTTTTCCCAGATATTGAGAAAATTTATTCTCATTATTACCAGATGAAGAAGAGATATAATATCTAAGAATACTATGACTTAAGGATTGCAATTAGAAAAAAAAAGAACGTACGCTTTGTTTTAACTTTTTAATGGGTAAGGGCTGAGATTCTGGAAACGATTTTAAAGTCGATAACTTGTTAAAAAAATAGCAAAAATATACTAAATTCCCTTATACAAAGCCTTGTAATTGAACATATATTGACTGCATCTTTATTACAAAATAGACTGATCATGTTTTTGTTTCAAAAAGTCAACAAAAGAAATAACACATTGCTCAATAAATCGGAGCTTCTTGGAAAGTCCTTAGAGAATTTTTAGTCCAATATTGAAGCAAATAAATATTCGTAACAAGTATGGGGAAAATAATTAATATTTGATATGTAAGAAATGTGGTTTTATGCCTTACATTTCGTTATAAATTAAAATAAATGCATTGTAAGTATAAGTATAAGTATAAGTAAGATTAATATTACTTATAAGTATTATAAATCGTATGAAATAATCTTAGCCAGTGATTTAAGTAACATAAAGTATGCTTACCTACTTTTAAGGAGTTTTCAATTGTTCTTTGATAATTTGAGGTAAAATCTAATCAAGCTGAAATAAAATGTTTATAATGTGAGCGACTTTAATACATGACACAAATATTCTTCACTATCATCAAAGGAAAGATATTTGCAGCGAAAAGTATCATATTTTGTTCAAGTTACTGTAGTTTTATTGGCTATTGATGATCGACTAATATTATGTTGAACTTTTTCTTGCATTTGTCTTTTTGACAGTGCACAGTGTGTCTTATGGTTTCATGGAAGACTATCATACAGGAGGATGCTGACCACGTCATTTGTAAGAAATAAATGGTTTTTCTGAGAATCAAAGATTTTGTGGTCTGGGATGATCTGTGCCCCGCGTGACCTATATGTTAGTCAATGCTGCTTTCATCCATTGCTCATTTAACTTTCATTCGGCACTCCAGCACATGTTGTATTTTGACCCAATCATTGATCACTAGTCCTCGATAGAAGACTAAGCAGGAAGAATGCAACCTAGTGAGGCAACAAGACAATCACAGCGTTAAAATAATGGTCTTGTTGAAATTTGCCCACATGCGTGCTGTGAAACAAAATTATGCAACATATGTCACATTTTATTTCTTTATACAATTTAAAGATAGAAACACATGATATAATATGAGGTGAATAATATCAATGTTATGTGAAGGATAAACAATAGTTAGAGTAAACTAGACTGCATTTAAATTTTCCCTTTCACATTGAGAAGATTATTACTATTATTACCATTATTGGTAATTCAATATGAATACAGTACAGCGTTGTTTATCCGAACGTTTATTATCCGGAGCATCAAATATCGGAACCAGTTCTTTTTTTGTTAACTGCATGTACTGTTTATGAAAGTGTTTTCGAACAGTGCTATGCTCAACAGTTGTTTCACGTGAGGCCAAAAGTGACAGGAAAATCCAAGGTGAGGGATATTTAAGGAATTTAAATTGTGTGATTTGGTAAGCATCTGCGCGGAATATTAGGTCAATTTGTTTCCAAATGAGGGGGTATATACGGGCTCTTTTGTTGAGTTGTGAACTGCTATAGTTTCGATTTCAAAATGGAAGCACAACGATTGAACATAGAGACAAAATTTTAAATATTGAACCGTTTCGCAAAGGGAGAAAGCGGAGCGATGCAGAAGACTGAATTTCGAATGTTAAATGGTGACGTAATTGTGACTTCCGTGCAAGAACAATTCAACCCTGTTGGCGATGAAACGGATGAAGACGAGGACAACGACAACAACGAAAGTAGTAAGGATCCGTCAAATGCTGACGTGTTTTTCTGTGTTGGAGATAGATATGGAGTGATACGAACAACATAGTGCTGTTCTACTCAACTACTGCTGCTCAAGAGAATCAGAGACCTTGCAGCGAAAAACGAAGGTGTACAATGGTACAGCGAAACATAATCGATTATTTTCCACAATAAATGTAAAATTACGACATTTTGCCCAATTGATTCGGATAAACGACGTTCTATTGTAGTACAGTTTTAAAAAAAAAAATTTAAATCATTGCTGTACAAAGATATACTTAATACACAAATGGGAAAAAATATTCTCTGTGTTTAAAAATTAAAGGGAGTGTTTTCTTATTCAAAATTGATTTTAAAGTTTATAAATGACTTTCGAAAAACAGTTTAAGAGAAGAAAAAAAAGTAGAGTGATTTTTTTTGAAAAAAATTAAATTTGTAATAATAATTTTTTTTATGAAATAATGAAACTTAGGAAAGTAAGTAATGGGAGGAAAAAAAAAAAGAAAATGAATGATATAATATGATTTGTTTTATTAAAAACGTTTAACGAATTTTAAATTAGGCAGTGTTGATTTTGCTGATTCCTGAGTTAAAAAACAACAATAAGGTATTTTATTTAATATTAAAAATTGACTATTTGAAATAATTTTAATCAATTCCCATAAAAATACATATGAGAAAGATTTATTTATTTAAAGTGTATTTAGTTTATTTTTAGTTTAACAAACTAAGGTGTAGACTCTAGGCAGTATTATAACTTAAAAAATGCTTCTTATTCAACACATTTAGTGTTTATTTTATTCTCAATAAAATTTGAATCCATTTTTTAATTTTTTTTTTCAATTGCATTTTTAAATTGCAATCTTTTTAACTATATGGTACTTGAAAAGTTTAATCAGAAGAAATTTTTGTGTGTGCATTTTAATGTCTGTTTAAATTTAGAATATTTGAATACTTGATAGTAAAAAGATTCCTTTTATTTCAAAAGATATAAATTGTACAATTTAAAAAAAAATCACTAGGTATTTGAAACTGAAATTTAAAAGTTTTGTAACGTGTTATTCGAGTGACTCAAACATAAATTCTTGTGAATAAATTTTTTGAACATAAATGTGATTTGAAATGAACTTAAAATATTTTTGTGCATGGTAACAAAATAACTTTTTTATGCTTCATCCTTTGAAATGAGTTCAAGTGCTTATGTATTTAATTACAAAGCCGAAACTTGTTACGAAAAATGTTTGAACGTGAGGTAAAAAATATTATAAATGCTAGATGGCTGAGACAATTCAATGCAAAAAAATAACAAATTTATTCAATATTTTCTCATTATGGAAATTACAAAAAAAATTCTTTGAAACTGGAACACCCTGTTGTTTGTTATATATATTTGTACATATTTTAATCTTTCTATTTTCTTATTACGAAATGCATCGCAAGTCTTAAAAGCGGTGCATTAAAATTAAAAATATCACGTAAAATATTTGCAAATAAAAATCTAGAAAAGAAAAATGCAAGAAAATATTTAAAAAAATATTTGGTTAAAAATGGGTTGAATAAGAAGCAAGAATTGCAGGAGTATTTTCATATCAACATAGATTAATATTTAATTATGAATCAATTTAACGCAGTTCTATAACTTAAGTCCTAAATCCTGAGCTGGAACTTTTAAGAAAAATACATCTAATATTGAATTCGAATTTCTAATTTCCATGTCTAAAGTACAGATTTTAGTTTCTTCATTATATTCATCATACCAACAAAATACCTCTTCATACCTCCATTAGATCTCCTAGATCTGTACATCTCTTTGGGTCAAAAAGCTATTAAAATTATATCATTTTAGTCATTTAATTATTTTGAATTAAAATCAGTCCTATGGGATACAAAGGATATTGATAAACAATTGAAAATTTAAACCTCTTTAAGATAATGGTGATGGTACTTGTGTGTGGGAGAATTTTTCCACGTAGTATACTTTAAGATATACCCCATGAGGACATTGGAATTGAATTGAGTATTGCGGTTCCACCCTCATAATTCCGCAAGATTAAATTTAATAACATAGAGTCTCATATCCACCTTCGACATCTTCCGCAATACAGCTCGAGACAATAGTTATTAGGCTATAAAGTCCCTAAAATAGCTAGAAAATACTCCAAGAGGATAGATACGAATCATTTATTTTAATTCAGATTTTCATTTTAAGCCTTTTAATTATGTATATCCGAAATGGTTGTGTTTGCACACAATTTCAAAGTACACTGAAATCTTAAGGCAAACGAAAATAAAGATATTTAAATATGAAGAAAGTGTTTTTAAAATATTTTATAAATTTGTGTTGAAATTTGTAGATATTTAATACATAGATGTGCTATAATATCTACTATTTCTGTAACTGATTAAGAAACAGAATTTTTGAAAAAAGTACAAATGCTTCACATTTGGTTGCAAGTTTGCGTGATCTGCATTCTCATTGTAAATGTATAAGATAAACTATATTTTAAATAAATCGGTGAATGAGAATTTATGTGTTAGTAAATTACAAAGACAAAGGAGGAAGGCACACACACACACACATTGCAAATTATATATAATTTGTACAAAATTACTTTCGTTTCAGTTTCTTTCTCTTTCTTTGAAAATCAATATATATGTTTCAATTCAGTAGTTGATATTTCGATCGTTATAGGAGCAAGTCGTGAACTATATAATAACGTTTATATTAATCGCCTTCATGTAAAACAAAAGATGCTGATACCTATATCAAACCGAAAGCATTTATAAAGTTATACCCAGGTTGGAAAATAAGTTTATGAGGCACCTCCTTTGATATCGCCGGATAGTCATGGATGAAAACTATTGTTGAATGACCGCTGCACAGCATCTTTTTGAGTGATGTCAGTAAGTAAACTTTTTAAAATGGAAATTTTCAGCAACTGAACAAAATTTCATCGAGTTTGAAAGATTAAATTTAAAAGTTTAGTATACTTTTTTATCTTAATTTCTTTTGACACATCAAAATTTTCAATTTAAAAAAAAAAAGAGATAGATGGTGATATATGTTGCTCATTTTTTCAATCAATTGAAAGAAATAAACTAATTTTAGATATTTTTAAGATAATTATTTCTCTAAATGCTTTCCATTTGTAGTAGTAATTTAAGTATTAAGAGAAATACAGTTAGAAAGAGAGTAAATTCTGCATTACTGAGATTGTCAATTCAGATATTGGATATTGTGGGATAGCCGAAGCTCTATTTAGTATCTGTCTGAATGTTGGAGGCATTGTGACAAAACGAAATAGAGTACTTACATTTCTTGAGTGCCAATGGTGAGATATGTTTTTCAGTATATATCGTCATCCCTGAATGTCTTCTGAAATAAGATTGCAGAAGGTCTTGTCCGTGAGGTCAGCCATAGAGATTCTACACATGGCGGCTGCCTTAATTTTTAGGGAATTGCTAGCTGAGTCAAACAAGATATCAGTTCCTCTTGGAAACACACCTCTGTACATGAGCTGTATCAAGGAATCCACCCTAGTGCTGCTTTGATGGGACAAGCAGTGGGCGAGATGTAATTATTCTTGCTAGGCTTCGCAATGGAGACACTCAAACTCAACTGCATGTGGTGAATCAGAAAGTTTATCCCTCCTTGTTTCACACCTAGTGCCCACATCTCTGATTGTATTGGGTGTCATAAGAGCCAGCTACTCTCAAGTCCTACTGCAGTTCTTCATTGTTTAAAAACGCACGAGTTCATGGACAATTTAGATATCCCTGCCGATCAAGTGGGATAAGAAACAACAACAGAGAGAAATAGAGAGAGCTTTCCAAATAAAAAGTTTATATTAACAATTACGGCACTTAAATACAACTATAATTCCCTTTATTATTGTTACTTTTTGGTTCAAATAATATTTGTATTCAATCAATCTCTTAAATGAATTATATTTTATCTTAAAAATATACTGTTGTACAAATAGGAAAAAAGAGAAAAATAAAAAAAGAAGATAAAACTAATGAAGATCTCTTATCTTACGTTGTCTACTGTTCATGAGAAAAAAAGTACTTGAAATAAATGTGCAGCTCCCTTCCCGACTTTTTTTTGTTTTGTTTATTTTTACATTTTATTACATTCAAGATTTATTTATTTGTAATTGTATAAAAAATAGCGTTAAAATAAAAAAGTAACGAAATAAAACAATTTCCCTTCCTAAGTAACTTAATAATCTTAAGAGTTTGAAAATCTAATTCGCAACTCATGCAGCTCTACTAAAAAATAGCCTTAGAATAGTGGGACGATAAAAAAAACAACTTAGTAATTTAGAAAATAATTTAATTTATTTACGACAAAAAATGCATTCGACTTTACTCGACTGCACCAATCTCTTGGAAAAGAAAAACTTTTCAATGCTGAGATGTTAATATTGTTTTCCTCTTTAGGAAAAACTAAAAAAAATATATTACAAGAAATGCTGTTTTCTGTAATTTGAATATCGTTTTGTTTTACTTAAACGCTTCAATTTTGCTCAGCATGGTTCTTATTTTATTCCACTTTCTGAAATGAAGAAATTTATAAAGGATTAGGTTTAAAGTTTCCTTTAGATAAATGAAATAAAATTTTCATACATTTTACTTTAAAAAAGAAGAAAAATTGAGATTATCTTAGAAAAATACAGAAACGTTGAATGAATGACTTTTTTATATTTTTATTGCTATTTGAGCTTCAAAGTTTAACTAAAATATTTGTATAAATTAATCTTTTAAAATATTTCAACGCTAAGTTACTCAAATGTCATAAAAAAGCTAGACTATTTCAAATTCACATTTGAAAAGATTATATTTGAATTTCTTTGGAATATATTACTGTACCCAACCTAGCTGACAGAAAAATAAATGCTTCATTAAATTTTTTTGACAAAGCTCGTATTAATGGCATTTATAATTTTTTATTCGTTTCATTTTTTGAGCATTAAAGACAGGTGCTTCATTATTTATATATATATATACATACATAATTTCGTACTAGCAAATTTTAATTATAGTGTGATTTTTAATATAATTCCTATAATAAAACAGATTTTACATCATAATATTAATGTATAACTGTTTTAGTAAAATTATACTTACATTTATAATATCACTACTAATTGAGTTTTATTTTTCAAGCTCTTGATCTGCATTTATACCTGGTCTATTTTTCTATGATTTGAGCACGATTTAATTGTTTTGGATTGCTTTTTTAAGCGTGGAACCTTGTTAATAATGAACCTTGTTATGCTAATATGCTATATGATTAGTTTTCCTTACTTGTGAAGGAGAACATGTTCTTGACGCGAAGCAATTGCGGCGTGATTAAATAAAGGACAAATATCTTGAACACGCTTTAGGAAAATTTTAAAAATTACTAAATGTACTGATGAAACTATCGTCTTTAATTCAAAAATAAAAAGAACGGAGAAAAATGAACTACAAATATATGGGTGGTGTTTCTAAATATATCTTGGGTAATTTGTCCCAAAAAAAAAAAACTCGTCAAACTTTGCACACACAGATTCCTCGTTGGAAACACATAAAAAATGTCTTAAGCATGTACGATCCATAGTTGAACAAAATACGGTAAATGAATGATCATGCAAGATGGTTCCTGGTTGGGGAGGGGGGTGCACTTCTTTGCACCTGTGAGTGATTGGCTGGGTGGGGATACTCCGGCCCCTCGATCGGCACCAGTTCTATTGACACCATTATCGCCACATTCCCCACCTTTAGATTTTTTCCCCTTATGAGTTGATTTCATTAATTTGATTTATCAAGATGTAATGACAACAGAAACTAAATTATTTGCTCGTCTGTATACTGCTTGAACTTTGGTTGACATGGTGCTGCTGTGACGTGTACACTCATCCGTTCCACGATGTGCTCAAGCCTCCCTCGTTCTTCACAGCTGATACTTTAAACATCAGATTTTTTAAATATTTGCAAATACTCTTATTAATTCATTCAAAATGGTGTTTTTTCCTTTCACTGGCTTACTTTGGTTTTCATATTTTTCATGTAAACCAGTGCTTCTCAAACCTTCAATATTTGATCAGAATCTCCATCGCGCCCCTCTCCATACAATAACAATGTACTGAATTCAATACTACACATTTATACTAAGGCTACAATACTTCTTTAACCTCCTATATACCAATGACGTATATAAACGTCTCGCTCAACCGATACGTTAAATAACCCGGACGTATATATACGTCGTTCTGAAGTACGATCTTTTCTGGGCACTGCTATCCATAAAACTATTCCGAAGGCCGTAAAAATACAACAAAAGAAAGCTGATAATACATTCGAAAGATTTACTTGCATCAGAAGATTTTCTTGTTTATTCCTTTTCTTCTCCGCCAATAAATACATCACATACAGGCGCGTGCGTGAAAAACGGAGCCATTGTTAGAGAATCGCGTAACTTTAATAGGCAGTCAAGGGATTATTTATAAATTTAACAAATTGTCAAGATGTTATACATAACTTTGTATATAATTTTATGCATGTCAAGCCCATAGGTTCACTGGTAATTATTAAACTTGTTCTTAACTTAGTATTGCTGAATTAAGTATTAAAATACACACTGCGTATTATTGATATATTTATAAGTGTATTATATCAGTGTAAATGTTAATTTTATTCATTATGTCAGAATGTATTTTGTGTTTGTTTACTTTCAGTAAATTATTTTTTCTATATAATCTTTTTTTTCCCCAATATGTTCGCGAGCCCTTCGTACAATTATCACGCACCCCTAGGGGTGTGTTCCACAGTTAAAGAAATGCTTATATAAACTATGATTCGTACAGGGATAGTTTTGTTCGTTTTTATTTAATCCCAAACGATGAATCTAGATATGCAGAGTTTAGGCGCAGTTTTGGTAACATTGCTGAGTTGGCTCAAGCTTAATTGTCAAATTTCACAACATTAAAATTTACAAAGGAAATTCCATTTGATTAAAGTTGTACTTAACATCCTGATTTTAAAGTAATTGAATTTATAGTAATATAATTTTAATGTGTTTGTTTAAAAATTAATTCAAATGTTGAACTAATGTTTTGATTTTAATTACAAAAGAGACTCCATATGAGTTTTTGATATTAATATATAGTATCTAATGTATAACTTCTTTGAATGGTTAGCATTTAAAATCTCGTGTTGGTGAATAACATTCTGAACCATAATTTAGTACTAATACGCTTCGAGAGTGTGAATATCAAACAATTTGCTGCAAATGTTCAAATACTTTACCTCCTTTCATTCCCTTTTATCTTGATTCAGATATGGGCATTACCTCATGACTTAATTATTGGTATGAAATGTGAAATGATTATTTAAATTAAGAATGTCATATTTTAATAACTTTTCAATTTCTTCAAAGGGAAGGCATCCACCCGATGTCATTAACCGAAAATTTAAACTTACTGGATTATGAAATGCAGTTAAGAGAAGCATTTAAAAAAATATGTATACATTCTCTCAATGAAATTGCCAAAATAAAAATAAAGGCTAATTAACATCTGATAGACTGTTTCTATTAAGAAAGCAAAAAGTTGGGGTTGTGAATTTTATCAAATGAGTTCCCTTTTCATTACAAGCGGTTTGTGCTATTTAATCCTCCAAACAATTTGATTGGTTAGTAACAGCAACATAACTTAAAATTAATGTTTATTCTCAAGCAAGTTTCTTTTCTGTTTTTCAGTACTGTTATCATTCATAGTTTAATTCAAATTAAATCTGTTTTATCTATTTGAGATAGTTCTTTAGTTTTTAATCACATTAGTTATTATTTTTTTTGCTGAAGGCTTCTTATGTTCTGTATGACAGTATATCATGAAATGCTTTATCATAATGGAGAAAAGTTATCTTCCGGTTTTTCTATTTCAGGTTATTTATCCCACAGTCTCATAGAAAAATTGCTAATACTAAGATATTTCTGCTATAGTGTTTATGTACTATTTAATTTGTTTATCTCTATTGTTTTTAATTTTCTCTCTTAAAATCAAATAGGTATTTCTGTTAAATAATTTTTTACTGTAAGGCTAAATTGCAGTCCGCTTAGTATGATTTAAAATGTGACACTCTTATTAAAAAAAATATTATTTACATTTCTTTTCGATACACTACATCACACTAGATTTTCTCTCTTTTAAAATATCACACATTCTATAACAGCTGAATTTTATTATTAGTTTTTAACTTAACCCAGCTAGTCGTAAAAAAAAAAACAATAGAAAATTTTAGAGCCTCTAGAGCATATTTTACCAAGAAAAAAGTTAGAGATTCACAAAAAGCCAAATTTATTGAAACCGGACACGATCTTGATCTCTTCTGAGACTTATACAAAATTGTTTTGCTTAGTTTTCATTAAAATAAACTAACAGGGTGTACTCTTTATCCTTTTAATGACGATCTAACCCCCATTGTACAAATTACATAGCTGATCAAACTCATTGCTCTAATATTAAAACTGCAGTTTTCATATACTATGTAATTCCATTTATTTGTTCTTTCTTTCGCAAAATTCATTCTTGGAGCTATTTTCTGTTAAATTCATCGCTAAAGCAGCATCGTCCAACTCTTTACTCATAAAACCCTCAGATTTTGATTAATCTGCAGCTATTCCAGCTCCCTGGAAAGTTGAGATGAATTTTAATAAGTTTTCATACGAGACAACGCCTTTCTTCTCAGGACACAAATCCAGTCCTGACAATCATTGCGGTATTTATCTATGAGAGCTTTCAAATATATACTATCGCCACTCTGTTGGCGACTTTACATGAAATGAAGCACACGGTTGTAAAGCAGTACATGAGAAATCGGTGTTACCAGCTTATCGAATTATCTTGAACGTTGCCAATGTTGCTTCACTGCGTAGTAAATTTATTACAACATCATGGAACACCTTTTTTCAAAAAAAGAGCTAAAAGAAAGCAATAAGTATTAATGTCAAAAATAAAATGAATTTAAATTGAAAAAAATATTCAAAGTGAATTCTTAGGGCATTCAAAATTTTTCAAACTCTTAAAAAATATAACGGGTTCGTATTTTTTCAAAAATCATTGAAAAGGTTTGACCATATTTTAACTATACCTTTTCGATTAAAGCATACAACACTTTTAAAACAAAATTTTTTCATAGAATTTATAATATTTTTAAATCTTCTTCCCAATAGTTAGCATTCGATATTTTGGAGTCCTGTCTTAACGAATCTACAATGATTTGCAAAGAAAATAAAGCAAGTTTTATTCCTTACAAACTTACTTAATGTTACATATTTTCAACGTATACGCTTTTTCGCTTAAACAAAAATAATGAAAAATTTTTTCACCATTTCATATATGCTTGGATTTCCACAAATATATTTCTTAATTTTTTAGTTATCGAGTCAGACACAGATTAAAAATACACTTAGTCTAGAGCTTTTCCCCATATCTGTATTTTAAACAACTTTAAATTCTTTGATGTTGGGAAAAAGTTTGCAATCGATGAATCTAGATTACTTGAGGTGGGAAAAATGATATTTTCCTTTGTGAATATGGATATGAAAAAGAAAAATTTAGAGTAAAAAGATTGAGAAAGTAAAACGTTTCCGTGTTACTATAGAATGCAGAAAAATTGGCAAAATGAATAATGAAGTCGGGAAAAAGATCGTAAAAGAAATTCTGTGTAGCCCGTCACTAATAGTTTTTATGGTTTTTATTCCAATAGAAAAAAAAAAAAGTTATTTCTTCCTTCAGAACTCAGTCGATGATCAAATTTTAAAATGAAAAAAAAAAATGTGATTACATAGTGACGCGATGTAATCTGATTTTTTTTGTTGTTGTTAAATTTGATTTCTGAAAACATAACTAAATATAAAATATTTCAAGAAATCTTCTATCTATTCTGAACTTGAAAGTATGTGGTAAAGTTATAACTGTTGTGATTGACGTTATTTCTGGTTTGGATGTCATATTATAATATATAAAAAAAATAACAGCAAGGACAATTCCATTCCCTTATTAAATTAGTCTTACTTACTCAGGCGTACCGAGTTCACTCTAAGGGTTTCGAGCAGCAAGCCGACCTTCTAAGATGATTTATTGATATACTAAATGAAATACATATACAAAATTGCCGAGAATGAGAGATTATCCCCCAAATTCTTGAGAATAGAGGGAAGAGTATAAAATGCAGTAAGATAAAAATATTTTAAAAAGTAGCCCTTCACCGGGTGACACAATGTGATTGATTGAAGAAAAATACAATGTAGTTTAGTCAATTAAAAAAATTTAAAATTTTAACTAAATATGATCTCAATGAATTAAATATAATTTTAATGAGGTACTTACTATTGTTCATAACACTATGAATTACATATACTTAGAATATACCATTATCCAACAACATACTTAATGAATAGCATTCTAGTGTGTGAACGATATGGTTTGAAAATCAACAGTTTTAAAATTATATTCATTGATTAATAAAATTCCAAAATCATTTTAAGAATGCAATTGAAAATATTACGGCATTTCCGAAGGAAAATCAAGAGTCAGTGTAATTTAACAATCCAAAAGGGTAGATGAAAAAGATTAATAAATGGAATTTTGTCTTTTGCGTGTGAAATAGAGAATAGAGAATAGAGGTATAATAGAGGTATAATAGAGAATAGAGAATAAGCCTCATCCATTAACTTACATGTACACTAAAAGAAACACATTACTATGTACAAAGTGCCATAAAAAATATATCTATACATATTTCCATTTTTCTCAAAATCGAAATATTTACTTCATTTTCGTAGTTTAATTATTCATTTTTAAGTAAAAAGTAATTAATTAATAGGTGATGTTATGAATAAAATACGGTTAATGTCAATGTTGAAATGTTCTTATCAAAAATACGAGCGAATTTTTCTCTATAATTTCAAATATGATTTAAAATCTTAAAATGCTTAGAAATTTTAACGACGAAAAATAATTATTTGCTTTAACACAGATATTTAGTGCAATTTATATAAAGAACCTTAATCTTTTCATTCGGGAAAATATAAAAATTTTGGTCAAATTATTTTCAATCTTTTTTTAATTTTTGACATGTAAATGTAAAACATACATCAGTCAATAAAATGTATCTGTCATCAGATAGAGTTGCTTTATGTGTCGTGAATGGCATTATGTATGTCAAGTCAGGTTCCAGACCTGGGTGCTAAAAAAGACCAGTCATGAATAGAGATTGGTGCTCGTCAAATCTATTGCGGATCAAAATCCTCACTTCGGTGCGGTGTCCAGATTTAGACAGTTGGTGCTAGCTCAGGTGTGCAGAGTGAGATAAAAAAATTACGAAATCCGATTGCTCGTTTAGCTTCAGAAAGCAATGAATTACTTAACCAACTCATTAAATCGTTCGCTGTAATCATTAACGCTATAAATTACTATTAACATCTGCTAAAAATAGTTTAGAACAAATAACTAGTCACTGAAAATAAATAAGAACAAAAGCAAAAAGTATGGTAAACCCCACAAAATATTTATGGTATTTTTATTGCTACAAACAAACTATTTTCATATCGCATTTCAATTGATTTTAATATAAAATTTAAAGAACTCGAAAAAAAAACCGAATTTAGTTTCCAAATGAGTAAAAATAATTTTAGTTAAATTTAAATTTGGTCTAATTAATCTTCAAGCACTTACAAATTTAACTTTTCATTGGCACTGTGTACACAGTTAATTTTATATCATTATAGAAATTTATAACTTAAAAAAAAAATTTGGATTGTAATTTAAAAATTTGATGAGAGATTTCATTGAAACTAAGTTGTTAGTTAAACTAAGTTAAGATTAGTATTCATAAGTATATTGAGATAAAAATTAAAAATAGATTTTTTTTTAGCAGACGCATGTACAACCAGAAATCTTAAAGGTTTTTTTAAAAAAAATTTTGGATCGTTATTTAAAAATTCGATGAGTGATTTCATTGAAACTAAGTTGAGTACAATGGATTAGAATTCTATACGTATATTGAGATGGAAATTAAGAATAATTTTTTTTAGCGCAGACGTATGTACACCCAGAAATCTTAAAGGTTTTTTAAAAAAAAAAATTTGGATGGTTATTTAAATATTTGATGAGTGATTTTATTGAAACTAAGTTAAGTATATATATATATATATATATACAATGGATTAGTATTCTATAAGTATATTGAGATAAAAATTAAGAATAGATTTTTTGGAGCAGACACATGTACAACCAAAAGTGTTAATTTGAATACTATATTATATTATATTTGTGTATATGTAACATAACATGGAGAAGATATTCTTATAAATGATTATAAAAAAGTTATCTTGGGTTGATACGAAAGTAACAAATAAAATCAAAGCGATAATATTAATTATTTATTACAATAATATAATTATTAATTATTATTACATTAATTATAATTGTAATAATTTATTTATTTAGTTGTTTGATATCCTTAGTTAGCCTATTCAACTTGAATTCCTCTTTGAAATCAAACACAGGATTAATTTAAAGTTTTGATTGAGAGAAGTAATTCAACATTAGAAGCACTATAATCAGTTTTGCAAGATAGCTTAACTGTAAATTAGAATCAGAGAGAAAAAAGTCTTTGCGTCTAAATTAAAGTTAAAATTATATTTGATTCCTTAAAAGAAAAAATTAAAAAATCAACGTAATTATCCATTCACGAATCAATGAGCACTTAAATGTTATATAGGAATTTAAATTGCTGTGACAAATTGTGCAGTACACTGGTGTCCAAAAGTTAAGCGTAATTAATAATTTTGTGAATAAAGAAGGAACTGTAAATCAGAATGGCGGGAAACGTGATATGCGAGTGTAAAATGGTTGTAAAATAAGAAAGCAAATCAAAAGAATGATAATAATTAATTTTATTATCCAAAGTAACAGTTTGAAAGAAAACTGAACATAGCAAGGATTCACACTTTAAAGAAAAAAGGAAAGAAAACATTCAATAAAATACTGATGCTGTAGTTTAACAAGGCGTATGTCACCTCTGACAGCCAGGCACGCTGCATAGCGATTTAACATACTTGCTATGAGATGATGAATGAGTTCTGGTCTCAAACGGTTCCAAGCTTCTTGGAAAGCTCTCTTCAGTTCTGTAACGGAGCTTGGTGGGTGCGAAAGGGCTGCAATTTGTCTCCTGAGCATATCCCATTCATGCTCGATAGGATTTAAATCAGGGGAGTTCACAGGCCACGACATCCGCTAGATGTTTTCCCTTTCAAGGAATTCATCAATCAGCACCGCTCGGTGACATGGTGCATTATCATCTATGGATATGAAGTCAGGACAGAGAGCACCCCCAAAAAAGCGAACATAAGGCTCAAAGATTTCGTCTCTGTATCTTTGAGCTGTCACAGACCCCGTGTCAAAGAAATGGAGGTCTGTGCGGCCGTCCATCATGATGCCTGACCATACCATTACTCCCCTTGATGGAAAATGATGTCTGTCCGTTATGTTTCTTGGTTCAAAATGTGATCCATGTTCTCTCCATATCGTTACCCGCCGAGAATCACTACTCAGACTAAACCGGAGCTCGTCACTGAACATCACATTGGCTCATTCTCCCACACTCCAATATTGCTATTTCAAACTCCAATTCAAACGAGCGCGTTTATGCGCAAACGTAAGAGGAATGCAAACTACTGGTCTTCTGGCATACAGGCAAGCATGATTGAGTCTCTTCTAAACAGTTTGTCTCGAAATTCGTATTCCTGTGGCGACTGTGAGCGCCAAACCCAGTGCTCTGGCAGTACTGCCCCTTTGACGTCGTGCACTTATTACCAGATATCGGTCTTGGCGAGGGGTTGTGACGCTTGGTCGACCTGATACTGATTGTCGGGTAACATCTCTCGTTCTTTGAAACCTCTGCCACAGTCTTGAGATCACAGACTAGTC
>BMAO01013232.1:0-84817 GCA_019973975.1 Trichonephila clavata | reverse complement strand
TATAATTTAACTAGCTGTTACCCGCCCGCTTCGCTGGGTATTTCATGATGTTTTATAAATTTCACTGCTTATATATATGTATAAATTATTGATATATAAGTCCTAGCATTAAGAATTCGATTGAATTGAAAATATACTTATACCTGTAACTGTCACCTGTTGATAAAAAAAAAAGGGCAGAACTCATCTAATTTGTATTTTCTAAAATCTCTAAAATTGAAGCATAGAATGATGTTTGCTCTTTCGTAACTCAAAAACCAAGTGGATTCCCACAAACCAATTTTCAGTGGATCTCTACTCCGTAAATTGAACATGCAAGCCAAATTTCAAGTCTAAATCTAACAGAAAAAACAAAAGTTTTACTATCAATATCCCCGTAATCCCGTTGAGAGCCGTTTTCCAAAATTACCGCTCTTAGCGGATTTCAATTCAACAAAAGAAAAATGCAAACCAAATTTCATTATTATAGTCCTTGTAGCTCGAAAAAAGTAATTTTTTTGTCAATACGTCCCAGTAACCCCTGCAACCCCCCAGAACTTGATTTGCTTAAAATTTATTCTTAGTGGATCCCTATTCAACAAAAAAACTGCTTAACAAATTTCAAGTATATGGGTCTAACAATTAAAAACAGGATTTTTTTTCTGTAACTCCTCTTGACCCCTCGCAAACATCTTGGGGGTCAATTTTCATTTTACTCTTTGTTAGAGGAACTCTATTTCATGAAAGAACATGCCTACCAATTTTCAAGCAGGATGATCAAGTAGTTTAAAAATGGAAATATTTATCGATAAATATTTATCTTAATCTCCCGAAATTAAACTTGGTAGTTGATATTCGCGAAACCCATTTTGTAGCGGTTCTCTACTTACGAAAGGAATCTGCTTATCAAATTTCAAGACTGTACGTCTAACAGTTTAAAAATGGGGATAATTGTCTATAACGCCACTTGAGCCCCCGCAACGCCACTTCTGGGTCTGTTTTCACAAAACCCATTTTGTAGGGGAATTGCACTCTATGAAAGGAATCTGCTTAGCAAAATTTGAAGACTGTGCGTCCAATTAATTAAAAATGCAAAAAAATTATCAATAACGTCCTTTGAACCCCCGCAACACCACCTAGGGGTCGATTTTCACAAAACACATTTTGCAGTGTATTTCTATCCTATGAGAGGAATCTGCTAACCAAATTTCAAGACTGTGAGTCTAATAGTTTAAAAAAAGAAATAATTATTTATATTTGCCCTTAACCCCCGCAACACCCCTTGGGGGTCAATTTTCTCCAAACCCGTTTTGTAGCGGATATTTACTCCATGAAAGAAACATTCCTACCAATTTTCAAGCAGGTAGGTCAAATAGTTTTAAAACGAAAATATTTATCTCTTACGCCACTTATTCCCCTGCAACGCCACTTAGAGGTCTGTTTTCACAAAACCTTCTTATAGCTGATCTCTACTCTATGAAAGAATTCTCTTTATCAAATATAAAGACTGTGCGTCTAATAGTTTAAAAATGGAAATAATTATCTATAACGCCCCTTAAGTCCCCTCAACGCCACTTGGGGGCAATTTTCACGAAACCCATTTTTAGCGTATCTCTACCCTATGAGAGGAATCTGCTTACTAAGTTTCAAGACTGTACGTCTAATAACTTAAAAATAGGAATTTATAACGCCCCTTAAACCCCCGCCCCCGCAACACCCTTGGGGGTCAATTTTCCCAAAACCCATTTTGTAGCGGATATTTACTCAGGAAAGAAACTTACGTACCAATTTTCAAGCAGGTAGGTGAAGTAGTTTAAAAACGGATATATTTATCTATTACGCCCCTTAATCCCCCGCAACGCCACTTAGAAGTCTGTTTTCACAAAACCCGTTTTGTAACTGATCATTATTCTACGAAAGGAATCTATATATATCAAATTTAAAGACAGTGCGTCAAATAGTTTAAAAATGGAAATAATTATCTATGACGCCCCCTAAGCCCCTGTAACGCCACTTGGGGGTCGATTTTCAGCAAACTCATTTTGTAGCGGATCTCTACTCTTTGAAAGAATACGCTTACCCAATTTCAAGATTGTACATCAAGTAGTTTAAACATGGAAACAATTATTATTAAAGCCCTTAACCCCCCGTAACGCCCCTTGCGTTTGGAATTTCGGAAAATCCTTTCTTAGCTGATGTCTACTCTATCAAAGGAATATGTATACCAAATTTCAAGTCTGTAGGTTGAATAGTTCCAGAGATTTCGTGATTAGTCAGTCAGTCAGTCAGTCAGTCAGTCAGTCAGTCAGTCAGTCAGTCAGTCAGTCAGTCAGTCGCTTTTCTCCTTTATATATATAGATAACAAAAAAAGTTTTAAAGGAACAGTTTATTTTATTCTTTTTAGCGCGTCCAAATAAAAGCTTGATTTTAAAAAAAGTTTTTTTACTTTTAATTTATTTTTTACTTTTTAGTTATCACTGGACAAGTTTCTCAGTCTGTTCATCTCATTCAACGCATTATGGGTAATATTGTTCTACACACGAAAAAAAAGTTTTATAAGATTATTTTCATAGATCAGGAATTTACTAAATGTTTAATTAAAACTTTGAGTATTTTTTGAAAAGTCGTAAAAAAAGTTTACGGTTTTTTATTTTTTAAATGACTGATTCTAAAAGAGCAGAGCATGATCTGTTTTAGTACGGAAGTACAGAATTGGTCGATTCATTTGAAAAAAAAAAACAATTCATGCGCAACGATTTAGGTATTATTTTCATAAAAACGCATCGATTTCGACTGATTTAAAAAAAAAAAACTTAAGAAATACAAATATTATTCTTTTGTAAAAAACATTATATCGTTTCGAGACGAAATTAATGATCTTTCCGATTCTGTAATTATTTTTTTGTCTGAGTTTCATAGATTAAAGTTAGATAAATTTTTTTAAGAATTTCTACGATACTCCATCTCAGTTTAACTTGGCAACGTTGAGAAAGGTTATACAATGTACCAATCTACTTGAAAAATAGCTCTATTTTTTTTGTTTCGATTTTAAATCCAAGAAAATGGATAGAAATTTGTAAAAAAAAAATGCATACGTTGTAGAAATATAGTTATTTTTAGACAAAGTTAATTAATACAAAAGTTAATACAAAGTTAATAATACCGCAATGTTATGAAATTCTAGTTTGGCTGAAAACCGATTTTCGACGCCAACTTTTGTCATTGTTGTAACAATAACATTATTATTACAATGCAGATGTATCAAAGTTGGCACCCAAAACCATTTTTTAACGTTTTTAATTAATTACAATAGCGGAATATAAATTGTCAAAACATGCATTGTCATCTAAACTAAACATGTATGCAAAACATCAGCTCAATGGGTTAAAGATTATCGGCTTCAAAATTGAGTTGCAAGATTCCACCGAACAAATTACATACATACATTGTAAGTTAAGTAAAAGCTTGTAAAAAGTTGTTTTTTTTTTTTGCTTTTAATTTATTTTTTTACCTTTTAGTAATCTCTGGACAGGTTTCTCAGTCTGTGCATCTCATTTAACGCATCATTGTTGCAAGGTCGTTTGCCGGTTAACTTCGAGCAATCTAGCTCTTCAATAAGGAGACCTTTTAATGATTTTACCCTACTTAAGGCCACGTATGCTTGACCAGCAGCGAAGAGTTTCGAGCCTAAGTATACAACGGCATGGTCGACAGTATTACCCTGCATTTTGTGTACTGTGCAAGCCCAACATAATATAATTGGTAGCATTATTCGTTCTGCAGTGCCGTGACCATATTTTGCAGGAAACTCTACAGTCTTGGGTTGAATAAGATGAGCACTGTCTTTACCGTAGTCTATACGGACGGATGGTATGTCAGTATCATACATTTGTGCTCTCCGAAAGCAGGGGCATATGATTTCTGTAATATGTCCAATGGCACCATTCACAAGACCTTTGGATACATCCACATTGTAACGCAACATCACCTTGGCCCCAACGAATATTTCTAACTTCTTAGGTAGCCCTCTTGTCTTGTTTATATCGGAAGGTATAATATTATTTAAATCTATGTTGTAATTTTTTCGAGTGCTATCTACTAGACTATCCTGTGCTATTATTTTGTTAATAGTCACACCATGAGCTCGGAAATGTTCGAGAACAGTTTTGTTGTGATTGTATACTTGTTGGTTAGTGGGATAAATTCGCAGGGCCTTTTCAATCACAAATTCACCAGTTGGTTCTTTGTTTAGCCGATTCATTAAAATAGCAAAATGTTCTGATTGAAGTTCACAATTCGTAATGCATTCAAGAGGTCTTTAAAAGTTGTGCTACCTTGTTGTCTCATATTCTCGATCAATTCAATTAATGAGAAAGAACGCTTTAAGTGTGTTGCTGGAACAAATCTAGAGGGTTGATCAAACACTTGATTTCCTCGCACCAGGTGGTAACTGCATTAAATCACCAAATACACAAATATTTATACCACCAAAGAGTAATTCATTGTTTTTGAGTTGTTTAAGTCGGGAATCCACCATACAAAGCATTTCATATGGGACCATAGAGATTTCATCTATAAATAAAAATTCAGTATGTTGCCACTGTTGCCGCATCAAACGTAAGTAATTGCCAGTAAGAATAGGCATTTGCACTATTCTACCATCCTTTTGTACAGGCAATTTTAGTGTAGAATGTAATGTGGATCCTCCCACTAAGCGTGCTGCCACCCCTGTAAGCGCACAAACTTTAACAACTTGCTTGCCGTAACACCGATTTACTTGATTTTTCAATAAGTTGAAGAGGAAGGTCTTTCCTGTCCCAGCGTTACTCGTTATGAACAATCTTAGACGCTCATCGCTTTGATTATTTAGCTGTTCTGAAATACTCCTTGTTATGAATAAAAATGCATCCATTTGTCCAACATGCATTGCTCTTCTAGCATAAAGGAATTCGTTGTCGGTCATGTGCTGTTCTGGCATCTCCAATTCTTCTTCAAAGTTTTCCTGTTGAGCTTCTTGATTCAAGATTTCAAAAGCATGAATTTGGTTAAAAGCATTCTCCAGCTGTCTGTCACGCTCTCTAAATATCTCCAAACGTGCGTTAGTTGAGCGGAGATCAGATTCCATTGCCAGGAAAGAATCTCTTGCTGTATCATAGTCAACGATTAGTTCGCTCTCATTTCTAAACGAAACATACTGAAGAAGTAAGCTGTAGTAATAGTTTTCTGGATCACTGGCAGCCACAAAATATGGCACGCGTACGACGGCAGGAACATTCCTGATTACCATTTTACTATTATCGTAAGTGTAATTAGTCGCTGTCTGGTTTGCCTTTCTGGTTCATATGTATCAACACATTCTTCGGGTTCTTGGTTTGATTTTTCATAATGAGGTTCAAAGAGCATTGCAAATTCTAGAAGGCACATATTATCAAAATCGTAATTGGGATGCTCTGTAGGCCGTTTTTCATAACGTTCGATTATATTACTGCAGTATCCGTTAGCTGTACCATTTGAATCAAACTTAAGGACCCTGTACCGCTGTTCTGGCTTTCTTGTGATTAAAAAGGTACATTTTCTCGAACTATCCCTGAAATTTAAATGACATAGCCTATAAGCACATTCACACGCAGAAACTTGCCTTTACTTTAATATCCGCATACATACTTTAAACAATTTACGTGATATATCTGTTTCTTCACGTTGTATCACGCGTATTGCTCGAGCTACACTACCATCAAGCTGAGTAGGCTCAGATTTAGAAACATATTTGGCTATGTAAAATGTTATCGCTTCATTTGTTCCGCATGGCTGAATATCTATATATTAGCATTCTAGACTTTTATAAGAGTTGGGTTATAATTATTAACCCATCCATCTTCTGGCCCTCGCTTCAGAATACAGATTCTGCCTCCATTACGAATAAATTCGTCTGATGAATGAGACACGAGGCGAGTTTCAGCGCATTCTTTTCTCGGGAAACCAAACCTACATGTTGGTGATTCAGAACTGTTCTTATAGCAGGTATGTGTATGTTTGTGTAGTTGATTTTTCTTTATCAGATCGTGCAATTCAGATGTCTCAGGTGGTAATTTAAAACTACATACTTTATTAAGCTGTTGCAGCCCCTCTTCCGTATCAAAGGATGCGTGACCTTCCACCCAAACTACCATGTGAACATGGGGACTCTCACGATTCTGGAATTCAATTCTCCACCAGTAGTCTTTAATACGATTATTTAAAACTTGATTGTTGTTTAACATAAATTTCATAAGGGCATTGAAATGATACATGAAATGTCTACTTACAATAACAGGATACTGTTCAATTAACCGCTGCGTAGCTATTATATCCAGATCTTGCGGATTATCCATTGGTCGGCCATCGGCAATAAGGAGAGAGATTTACGCATATCCAACCAGTTTGTCATTACAACTGAAGGTTAAAAAGTAAGTTGGTCGCCCTAGACATTGAATTTGCGCCAACAGTTCGTTTTATGAAGTTTGCCAATATGCCGCTGAGCCTCTAAGGTTTTTAAGATAAAGATGAAAATCATTGACTTTGCCATCTTGACCTTCGACTTTTTTGCAGCAAGCAGATATTGTTGATTTTACTATATGGTACTCTAACATTGATAGAGCGTAAAACAAATAATCATTTCGTTAAAACCTTGTATCGTTTCCTAGAATTCTATATTGGAAATAATCAAGAGGTGAAATTTTGATATTTCTTAGTTGGTTTAATCCATTTACCCCGTAAGGAAACAGGAAGAACCATGCAAATTTCTCTGCTTTCCGTTCATAAGCCACATTTACGATGTTATCTGTTGTTTTTCTAGTAATTTTGTTGACATTATTTGACACATCTAATACTTGTTCTTCAGTGGGTTGTGTGCTGTCGATAGGAGCCATTACTGAAGTATATACGGGAATGGTCTCAATTTTTGACAGGTTACGTTTCATTCCTTTTCAGATTGAGATGTAATAGTTGGTGATACTAGTAATCTTTGATATTGCTGTGTAGCTTGATTTAGATTCGTTTCAACTTCGTGTGATATATTGATTGGATATGTAACTTGGGGAGATTGATGTAAATTATGTTCTGTAGTAATATTTGCATTGCCTGTCAATCTGTTTGTCATATGAACATCTATGTAGTTGAGGGTATACTATACGTTACCTGAACCAGTAGCGCGTTTGCAAACTCGGACAAGGTCATCAAGGGAACCACATTCAACAACACAAGCTTTACCGTGGGTATCAGAGGAACTTGCACCGTTAAGGCCACACGCGTGGGAGTCGGTAAAATAGTATTTATCGTTATAATTCATGACTCCTAGAGACTTAGATGTGGCAATTAAAACGTCGGCTTTGTGGTTTGTAAACATTGTTGTCAGAGCCTCTTTTAATGTCATCCCGAAATCTTGTTTGTTTACTGAATCTCGCAAACATCCAACTAAATCAATTTCCTCGTCATATACTATTCTAAAAGAGCAACTATACATCACAAAACTGTCCCTAATGACACCAAAGTGGCATATTTCTAAATAGCCTGTCTTATCAATAGAAGGTACGAGAGAGTGGGTTATCTATTGATAGTTGTCTTATTTCTGCATATATTGCGTCACTCTCGAGCATATTTGTATTAAGTATGTTGTTAGTCCATGAATGTGGTGCTAATATTGCTGCTCTTGTAATGTTCTCCAAAACCATAGCACAGCATTGGCTGCCTGCAGACACAGCAATATGGTTCCTTTACTTGTTAATTCTGCGGGTAGGTACGAAGCAGTGCTTAACTTTATTTTATGATTTGTGACTTGATTTGGATTAGACCTTTTAGTACAAATCTCGCACACCTTGTCACAGAAGATATTTATGGTTTTGTTAAAAGCTTCTATTTGTGATTTTTCTGCTTTTCGTACTTGAGAGCTATGCATTCGTAGAGCGCTCAAACGAACCTCTCGCTGTTCAGGAGTTTCGTCTGCTCTAACTTGAGAGTTATGCATTCGTAAAGCGCTCAAACGAATCTCTCGTTGTTCAACTGATTCCGTTTCTTGTATTACTGATATGTGTTGACGAATTTTCACAATTCGTGCGTCGTGTTCTTCCTGTGATTCCGCTGCTCTTAACCGTTGCATGTGTTGCTTAGCCATATCAAGTTTCAACTGTCGCCGAGTGTGTGTTTCACTATTGTCCTGATCACGCCTTTTTTGCTGAATCGTTGGCGTTTCGCGTCATCGCTTTCGGTGGCAAGTTTTTCTTTCCGTTTTAATTTCCTTTTCCCTAACCTTCTCTTCCTTTGTGTTGATGTTTCTGTTTTCCCCCTGTTGTTATTGAGTTGCAAGATTACGAATACGCCAGTGTCAGTGATGAGTAATAACAGATCTCCTGAACAAACAAACAAACAAAAATGTTATGTTTTCGACTGCTGAAATTTATGTTCGCAGAGCAGATAATCAAAGAATTAAAAAAAACTAACCTTTAGAACTCGGTGGTACATATGCTGAAGCAGAAATTTTTTTGTCATCATAAAATGACATCAAGTTTCCATTTAAAAATAATTCATAAGTTTTGAAAACATGAGCTGTTGCTTTTTATTATTATTACGTGGTTTTTAAAGGTTGCAGTTAAATATGTAAGCTGCAATCTAATTGCTCGCGAGCATCTGCTACGAATCACGATGTTTAAAATAAATTCTTTGAATTAAGATTATGTACAGAGAAAATTAAACAAAAACAAATTAACGTTATGAAATTCCAATTTGGCTGAAAACCGATTTTCGACGCCAACTTTTGTCATTGTTGTAACAATAACATTATTACAACAATGCAGACTTTTTGAAGTTGGCTCCCAAAACTTCATAACATTTTCAATTAATTGCAAATCGGAATATAAATGGTCAAAACATGCATTGTCATCCAAACTAAATGTGTATACAAAATTTCAGCTCAATGAGTTGAAGATATCAGCTTCAAAATTGAGTTGCAAGATTCCACCCGAACAAATTACATACATACATACATACATTGTAAGTTAAATAAAAGCTTGTAAAAAGAGTAAAATAATAATAATTCAAAATTATGAATCAAAGTTTCTAGTTGTTCACATAAGTTAGAAATTCCATAAATCAGCAAATATGTTAAAATGATGGAAAACTTAACAGGAAATTAATACAATATAAAAACTGCAAAAAAATTTAACAATTAAACATTACAATTCAAAATTATAAGATACCTAATCAATAAATCTCGCCGCTAGAATTTCATATACGAACCTTTCAGCACGAGCGCTACAGCAAGAATGATTTTAGTAGGTTCAATTAAGCCGACGATGAACTTGGCGATTTTCAAAAAGAGGCCAAAAATATCAAAGTAACCCATCCTTGTTTGTAGATTATAGGAATAGGTGCCTCCAACGAAATTGAGCATTACTCGTCCGGCCTTATTTGTTCTTTTTATCTGTCCCTATAAATGTAAAGAGGTTTTGTGACGTCACTATGCTCTGTATATAAAACGGTGTAGAATATTGATTTAATAACACGAAAATAAATTCATACGCAACAATTTAGAAATAATTTTCAAAAAAACGCATCAGTTTTAACACTTTTTTAAAAAATTGGAAAAAAATAGAAAATATCGTTATTTTACAAAAAGATTATACCTTATCGTGACGAAATAAATGATCTTTCCGATTCTGTAATTATTTTTTGTCTGATTTCAAAAGTATAAATTGGATGGCAATTTTAAGATGGTGGAAAAAGTCGGATCACCGCTCGGCCGAAACGGAACGGAAACTTTGCCAAATAAACAACCTGTAGGAGTTAAAACAATTAGACGTTTTAAGGTTTTTAATTAATATCTTTTTAACTAATTACAATATCGGAATATAAATGAGCAATACGGCTTCCCCGTAAAATTCCCAATCTTTTGATACCTTCCGCGGCTTTCTGCGTCGTACAGTTCGTGAGAAGATAGACGCACATACATACATAGATGGATAGATACGTTTGTTTACCTTCGAATTTTAATAGTGTAGACTCCCGGCGTTGCACGGGCTTTTACCGAGTGCATACATATTTGCATTGACAAAAAACGCACAAAATGACAAATGAAATTCATATGAAAGTGTCTCTTTTTAAACTACCTTTTTAAAAAAAATAATAAAGGTAATCAGTTTTATAATTTTTTTAAAAAATAATATATGGCTAACTATGTTTTGTTCATTATTTTACATATGTGTGTAAAATGTTTCATATTCAAGAGATATTTTTTATAAGATGTGGTATGTATTGAAGAAATGTATTACAAAATTATATCATGCTAAGCAAATTATTTTTCTAACTTTAGAGAATGCTTGAAGTATCATTATAAGGCATAGAAATTAGGCTGGAAATTAATAATGGAGCATATAATACATAAACATTGCTTTTATTTTTTTTAATTTCTAGTGGGTGACATTTGATGTTAATACAACTTTTTCAAATGTAAATTCATTAATTAAATTTTAAAATGTTAACAAACAAAAATTATAGTCCAACAGCATATATAGAAAGTAAAATCGTTCGTTGGTCCCTGTAGCGCAATGGACTTCTACTCCAAAAGTTCATGAGTTCGAATCCCACCTGGGGTGGCATAATTTCTGAAAAAGTGACTTTTTTTTAAACTATACTATTTTATTGCAAGATTTAAACTTAATTGTATACTAAATAAACACAGTAACAAACAAAATAGTCCAACACCAATCATAGAAAGGAAAATCGCTTTCTATTTTGTCACTTAACATTGTGATTCTGTCATACATACTTTTATGAATTGTAACTATTTAACCATTTTTTTGACCTTTTTTTTTTAAAAAAAATTAATGCATGTGGAACCATTAGCCAGAGAATTAAATATTATATTTGAAGAAGTTTCCAGAGTAAAGCGCGAGGACTGTGTTTATATTAATCGTAACTTTATAATAAAAAAGTAACTAAAACAAAAAAAAAAATTTTTGACCTAAGTAGGTATTGACATAAAAATTTCTTTTTTATAATGCTTGCTTTTTAAAAAAAAAATGAAACATTATCAGGTTTATTATGTTTTTTAAGATAATATATGCAGCTAATTTATTAAAAAAACTCATTAATTATGTTTTGTTTATTAATAATATTCAAAAAATATTGGTGTAAGTGGTATGTACATTAAAAAAGTATTACAAAACTATATTATGTTCAGTAAAACAAATGAAAAAATATTTTGAAATTAAAATTGCTTTTGTAACTTTAGAGAATGCTTGAAGTATCATTATAAGGCATAGAAAATAAGGCTGGCAATTAATAATGAAGCATATAATATAGGAACATAGCTTTTATTTTATTAATATAATATGTGATTATTTTTATTAATATGATATGTATGTGTGTTATAAAAGAAGCAAAAAAGTAAGTACCATCCATCAACAATACACAGAAACTTAGGGTAAAACACACCACAAGGTCCATGAACTGTAGAAGATTTGACAATTTTTATAAATATGATATAAATGTGTGTTATAATAAAAATGCAAAAATGTAAGTACCAGCAATCCAACTGAAGAATACTCTCATCATATCCAAAATGCTTTCCAATGAACACCAAAAATCTATTTTATGCACCACGTCATCCGTCAACAATACACAGAAACTCGGGGTAAAACACACCACAAGATCCATGAACCGTTGTAGATTTGACAATTTAATGCAATCGAGAATCCAGGGTGTCTTATACTCTAACCTATCACAAAAGCTTAAAGTAAAACTTCACGGAAAAAAACATTTTTGTAAAAACTCTATTTGAACCATTTAATTTCCTTTGTTTCTTCGTGTCGTTTACCAAAACGCGAACGTAATACATAAATGTTGCTCTTGAGAAGGCCACATACAACATGCCATGAGAAAATACCGGCTGGGGCAATTATATATTCCTACATTTTGCAGAGTCTGTCTCTGAGATTTATTAATGGTCATAGCAAAACCAAGCCGAACTGGAAACTGTCGCCTTTGAAGTTGGAAAGGTAGATTGCTGTCAGAAGGACGAAGCGTTATTCTCGGAATAAAGGCACGTGAGCCTTTTGTATGTCCAGTCAAAATTTCAGCATCTATTACATTGGGCAACAGTTTCCGAATAATCAAACGCGTTCCATTACACAGTCCTGTGGATGGATTTAAGTTCCTGAGCAACATAATCACGGCTCCTGCTTTCAAATTAAGTATGTGCGGTGGCATTCCAGAAGGAGTTATTCCATTGATGAAATCCAGTTGAAAATTGTTCTGTTCGTCTTGATCTTCAGAAATAATGCTGTCTGCACTGAAATATGTAACATTCTGGGCTGGAAATCTTGCTAAAACTTGTTCGTTGATTTTAAGAGAATCCTCATTCTTGGGGCATAAAAGAGCCTTTCCCGACAGGTTTTCCGTATCAAAAACAGAAGATCCAAAAATTTCATCAACAATGGACTCCTTCACGACACATTCTTCGGGAATTTCCACAATATCTTCTCCTAATTGGTAGTCATTCTTCAAAGTTCCATAGCCGAGGTGCAGAAGCCAACTTGCAAAATCCTGTTCATGGGGTTCTGTTCTCATATTCCTAATGAGTGAAAATTGCTTGAATGAGCTCCAAAGAGGTGAATTCTTCAAGCAAGTCTCAACAATTGCTGTTCTATTAGCATGTACTGCAACAGGTAAAATCTGTCTCCAGTCACCACCAAGAACAAAAACCTTGCCTCCAAACGGTATGTCTCCAAACGGCCCATCAGATCTCTGAAAAGCCTGTCAACCGCACTCAAAGCATGATGAGGAGTCATAGTGCATTCATCCCAAATAATAATCTTCGCAGCCTTAAGAAATTTTCCCTCTTCGGTGTTATGACGAACACCACATGATGAATTATCCAGAATGGGGACCGGTAACTTGAATCTTGAATGCGCTGTTCTGCCACCTTCCAAAATTATAGCAGAAATTCCAGTCCATGCAACAGGAACAACAATTTCCCCCAATCCTTTTACTGAATGAATTATGGCATTGAATAAAAAACTTTTGCCTGACCCAGCAAAAGCATTCACACAAAATGCCTTAGATGAAGCCTCATCAACATCTTGGATTGCAAGAATAACTGCATCGAAAATTGTACGCTGCTCCGGGTTCACAGTGACATTAGTCTCTCACCTTCTTGCCTTTCTTCTTCTAAGTTGTACAAATCTGTTTTGACATATGCGTGGGCAATTGCAGGTTCTGCCAATCCAATGCTCATAAGGGTCATGTTGTGAGCATGAAGTTGATCGTCTATGTTGTGTAATGCAAGATCTACACTTTACTGTACTTAGGTGTGGAACTCAAAATCTTCACACAAATGAGATCTGCATTCTTCCCAAAGTGCCAGAGGTGATGTTGGATTGCAAAAAACACAAATAAAAGTAAACAACTGCCTTAACTTTGATGGCATTTGAAAGCTACATGCCTCCCTCAAGCAGTTTCTCCACTCACCATCATCTTCCAACAAATTCCTAGCACGACACGCCTCTTTAAAAGAAGTCATCATAACACCCTCAAAGGTTCGTAACTCTTCAAAAGACTTAGCTCCTGGAACATGAAACAGAAGCATCCGTAGATGAAATCGTTCAATGTCTTTCGGACTTACGGAATATAACCTTGACACAATGCGGTCTCCCAATCGTACACGTCTCTCCCATTTATTGTTCTTCCAAACAAAATGCTTCGGAATGTCGGCATATATGTATCTGCTGACATCAGGATCCGTTCGGTTCAATTCAAACCAAGCTGTCAGCATGGTATTCCTTTGAGCAGCTCTTTCCAGTGCTAGACGCTCTTCATCATCATAGAAGTACACCGGCTGCATGTTTGGCAAATGCACTGGCAAACGAATGATTGCATGGAATTTCTCTTGCATTTTCTTTTCTAGAAGTCGCCACATTGCTTCAGGTGCAGATACATATCTTGCATTCAAAAAGGTATGTATCTCATCCCATGTAATTAACCCCTGGCCATTATCCTCGAAGACAACCTTCGCACAGTCATGACCCTAGTAAACGTACTTGAAGATATTCTTGACGGCCTTGAGCGAACTACAGATTTCCACATTAATATGAGCATTGTATTTCTTGTTAAGGTATGGGTTATACGGCACGATCCACCTATTATCAACAACACTGCTATTTATCACAATATGGTTTGTGTTGTCACGACGTCTATACATAGGATAACCATCAATGTTCTCAGCAGTTGTTTGTCTAAATTGCTTGGGGTATCCCTTTGTGCAAACACCATCAACGATACATGGAGCATTGGGGTTCAACACACCACAAGGTCCATGAATCATTGTAGATTTGACAATTTCATGCATTCTAGAATCAACTGTCTTGTCCGGCAGTTCTGCTGAGACTATCTGATCGATGCTCTCCGGGTCCCTTATTTTATCCTCTTCTGCTAATATCAGCAATAGATTCATGTGTGGTAGTCCTCTCTTCTGAAACTCTATGACAGGAATGTCTGCCAATATGCGACCAAAAATACCATTTTTTTTTTCAAATCTTGTAAAAGTGCTTTCTTCTTGATGTCGAAAATTCTTGCAACTAAGTCGGGGCAATCATGAGGCTTTTGTCAAGGAAAAAAGTTGTCTTTGATGTCTTTCTACTTCGGGTTGCAAGTGAAAGTAAAAAACAAGTCAGGCTTACCAAAATCTCTAACAACCGACATGGCATCCTGAAAGTTCTGTTACATTGCTCTAGGATTTCCAATGAAACTTGATGACAGAATGAGCGTAACACCTGCCCTCATGCCAGCTTCGGTAGCCAGAGCATTCACGTGGTCAGCAAGACCCAAATACGATTCAACTCGCAGCGTCCTCTGATTGTGACGAATGAAATTGAAACGGTTACCCTCAACCTTAACATAAGAATCCACAACATACTGCTGCATAAGCTTACCTCCATACAAAATAGGATTGAAAATATCTTTCCTGACTGATAAACGGTGCACATAAAACTGTAACTCGGTAAAATTTTGATTAACGCGAAAACCTTTCTCGCCACATGGAAAAAATAAAACGTAAGTCATTGGATCGCAGTTAGGATTGAGAGTACTAATCCTGCACAGTTGGCGTTGTTTGGGATAAATGCAGATATCCCGGTTATTTGGTGGAATGCCATCACAGCTTTTAAACACCATTGCAACCTCATTTGTTTTGGGAGCATTATATCTTCCTCTGTGTTGGTCTGAATCAAGTCTCTCATCACTGATGTACATGGTAACGTTTTCCGACGCCTCATGTTCTTCTTCACGAATCACTTGCTGCTCCAGTTCCCACATCATTTTGTACGCAGCTGCAAAATGGTTGACTCTTCTAATTATCTCATCAAATCTTCTCATCAGTTCCGGATTACATTCTGAATTTTGACAACGCTCCATTCGTCGACAAGTAGCAAGCTCCGAATCCGAAACATATAACTCAGCAAATTTTTCTTCTCCTTCTTGAGCTGGATGTAAATGAGATGTCCTGTGATAAATTTGGCCATGAATACTGAAGCAATATGCGCCTCTTCCAGCAGGTGGTGCAATCTGTTAGCCCATTGAAGCAAAGGACAGAGCACTGTTGTACGACCTTATGTTTTTCTTGAAATGCTCAGATAAATCATGGCTACCATCCATCAATCGTTTCATTTCTACTGGATATGTTGAAGCTTCTTCAATTATCTTCCCATTATGGCAGCAATGGGTGTAAGCTCCTCTGACATTCATTCCTTCCCCAAAATACAAACCCCCACATTTCAGACAAACATTGTCCATTTCTCCACAGTTATGTTCTTCAACGACAGGGTAAATAAAGGTTCTTGCAGCATAAAAAGTTTGTGTCTGAAGGCAATTTTGTTCTTTAGTCACGTTTTGGCGGCGTCCTCTTGCATGCTGCGCCATGGTTGACAGTCGGCGAATTCTTTGTTCTTCTGTTTCATCCGCTCTTCTCTCTTGGTCATGTTGTGCCATGGCTGCCAATTGGTGACTTCTTTCTTCTTCTGTTTCCTCCGCTCTTCTCTCCTGGTCACGTTGTGCCATGGCTGCCAATCGGTGACTTCTTTCTTCTTCATTTTCAGCAGCTCTTCTTGCCCGCTCTCTAATTGCCTGCCGTCTACGGGCCGCATCCCCTGTAATGCCTCTTTTCCGTTTGGGCATTGCAAATGGAAATAATTAAACAAAGCAAAAAGGTGACTATGCAACTAAACCCTGCTTTCTGTTGTTAAAATAAATAATTCAGAATATGAAGATTGAATTACTAAAATGCAACCAGTTTTAACGTATGAAATAACTACTTAAAAAATGCTGAAATAGAAATTCTTATTAAAATAAAGAATTCTAATTTTAACAATTTCTTATATAGAACCTAAAATAGTAAAATAGACTTAGTTCATACAACATAGACATGATAAAATATTAATTTATAAGTAATACTAATTGATGTTACAAAAAATCAATGCAAAGAACAATATTGATTTTTACTACAAAAATGCTGAAATAGAAATTATAATTAATACAAACACATTTATGATGTAACATATAACAAAAAACAAAACACACAATCCTGATTTTAACAATTTCTTATTTAAAACTTAAAATAGTAAAATAGACTTAATTGATACAACATAGAATGTGAATATTACAAAATAATCAATGCAAAATGAATAGAAATAATAAAAATATTGATTAATAAGTAATCTGAAATGGAAATTATAATAAAATTAAAAAATAATAGTAAAATAAGCAATTGAAATTACTTGATGTAGTCACCACGTTCCACTCGAAGTAAAGTTTGAAAAACACCGGAAATAAATTGTAATGTTGCCACAGCTACAATTCAATATTTAGCAATTAATTGCTAATCAGCCAGACATTAAATATAATGACATAATGAATCTGAATAAATAAAGAGTGTAGTCAAAAAGAATGAAATATAAATAAAAAAGGAATTAGCATGAATGAATTAAATATTACTGGTATTTTTGGCGATTTTTCTCGTTGAATTTTTTCAGACCCGGAAATGAAAAGGTACATTTTTTTAAAAAAAGAATAATTTATGTATGAAAATAAACAAAAACAAAAAAAAAAAAAAAAAAAAAATAGAAATTACAAAATTCCATGACTATTTTAAAGGAATCCGCTTTAGCTTAAAAATCACAAACTATCGATTTGTGCGTTGATTATCGATACGTCTCTTTGCACATGCGCAAAGCTCTCAGACGTTTATTTGGAGGGGGAAATAGAGAAGTCATTTGGGCACGCGTTTACTATTGAAGCTATTATTTATTATTTTTTGAGGGCTTAGTTTTTAAGTTAATGCTTTCAAACTTCACAAATTGATTGCAAAAATAAAGTACTTTGAAATAAAAAATGTACAAAATATACTGTTTAAATTATTTCTCGCAAAAACGGTTTTTTACGAAAATCAAAAAAAAAAATTTTAAGTCTGTAATTTTTAAGTAATTTTTTCAACCTTCGTACAGATTACGGATAATATTCTTTTACACACGGAAAAAAGGTTTCGTGTGATTACCTTCATAAAATAAGAAATTATTTAATGTTTAGTAAAAATTTTCAATGTATTTTAAAAATTCTTTTAAAAAAAGTTTTGGGAATTTTATTTTTAAATGACTGGATCTAAAAGAAAAATACTTGAAGTTATTTAGTGCAGAATATCGTTTTAATAACACGAAAAAAAATTCATACGCAACGATTTAGAAATAATTTTCATAAAAAGGCATCAGTTTCAACCTTTTATTAAAAATTCTTAAAAAATAAAAAATATCATTATTTTGCAAAACAAATTATAGCGTATCGTGGCGAAATGAATGATCTTTCCGATTCTGTAATTATTTTTTGTCAGATTTTAAAAGTAAAAGTTGGATGGCAATTTTAAGATGGTGGAAAACGTCGGATCACCACTAGGCAGAAACGGAATGGAAGTTCTGACAAGTAAACAGCCCGTAGGAGTAAAACAATCAGGCGTTTTAAGGTTTTTAATTAATATCTTTTTAACTAATTGCAATATCGGAATAAAAATAGGCAAAACGGCTTCCTCAAGTCGTTCCCGATCTTTTGGTACCTTCCGCGAGTTTCTGCGTGGTGCGGTTCGTGAGAAGATAGACGCACATAGATATATAGATACATAGATACATAGATAGATACATTTGTTTACCTTCGGATTTTAATAGTGTAGGCTAGCTGCATGGCCCGGCGTTGCACGGGCTTTTCCAAGTGTATAGATATTTTTGCCTTAAAAATTTCCTCTTCTCGTATCGGTGTAAGCATTCTTCCTGGTATGTTTGTGACTTCCATATTAATATATCATTAAAATACCCTTTTTTCGAAATTTCTTCCATCTCTTTGCTCCATCGGACGGGTCTGTTTCACGTCAGATTAGCCCAGCGTTGCACGGGCTATTACCGAGTACAAAACTTTATCCCATGGAAATTTACGCTTTCCCTCTCGATGCTAGCACTTCCAGGAAAGTGATTTCTATATTTATATCATCTTTTTTCCGAAATTTTTCCACTTCTTTTCCTTGTTGGGAATATTTCTTTCCCCTTGCTTAGCCCGGTGTAATACGGGCTTTTTCGAGAATACAAATCTTTTCCCCTCTTTTTTACATCAAGGATAATATCAAATTTCTATTTTCGATTTCTAATTTACAAAACTAATTTTATATTATCCAATAGAAAGCAGCCATTGTACGATTTTTTTAAAAATATTTAATTTAGTAATAAATTATAAAAAACAATACTGCTTTAATTTTTTTGAAAAAAAAAATAATTTACATTCATATATAGCTGCATGGCACGGCGTTGCACGGGATCTTTTTGGTGTGTAACTGATTTTGTCATTATTCTGTTTTTCACATACACAAGGAATATGTTTGCCTAGCAACTCTCCGAAAGTTGACTTTCCGTAGATGCACCCTAAGCCCTCAAATTCTGGAATTCTTTGGTAGGTTTACCACCATTAATTATTACTGGCAGGTGGCAATTTTGACAATTATTTTCGTTATAGTTAACGGTTCTCCGAAATGAAAACTACCTGCTTTAAAAACAGTTTTATTTATGAAAAATGTAAAAAATTGCTGAAAAATGGTTTTATTTCTTTTCAGAATTTAAAAAAATTTTTAAAAAATCCATAAATATTTGCATTCTAGAAATTATTTTTTAATAAAAAAACATTGCAAATAAATCACATATTAAAAGCAGTTAATTTTCAATCAAAGATAATGAATGCGTCATAAAATTCCAGTTTGGATGAAAACCGGATTTTAACGCAGTAATTGTAAATAACATAAATTGTAATAACAGTAATTGTAAAACCACGATTTCAACGATATGTTTCACGTTAATCACAAGTTAAAAGCATTTATTTTTTGAACAGAGTAATTTTATACAGTCAACAGAGCAACGTCATGAAATTCCAAGTTTGGCTGAAAACCGATTTTCGACGCCTGCTTTTGTCACTGTTTATTACATCTGGTGAATTCAGTGGTAGAATGAAGATGATCTTTTTTGTCTTTTATAAGGTTTTATTGCTGGACGACACGGACATGACACGAACATTAAACATGTATGATTAAAACTTAGGTTGTATTATTAGGGTAACCACCCTTCAATTACAGATTACAACTGTACCAAATGGTAGTTCACCTGCCACCGAGCTCCTACACATAACAAAAACAAAAGTTTCGCGTTACAGAGCAGCGCCCTCTAGCCGACGCTTTTCAACACTCCCCACCTGTGAACTTTTAAGTTCACACAAAACATAATACAATAACAAATTAAAAAATAAAAAGTTCGAACACTAACTAAGCAATGTTACTTTACAATTAAAATCAAGATATTTAGATACACACATACACAACAAATTACACATTCAATTACTTAATACAAAATACTAATCATTCTACAAAATATAAAGGCAAAGTATGTAAACATTCATTAAAAATTCACATTTACAAAGTGAAGAAAATTAATATATGATAAAATGGTACAGTAGAAGTCCATTAGTCGGGCATCCAACAGTCCGGAATGTCCGATAGTCCGGCATTGCTCCGGAAAATTGTAAAAATTTTGGTTTTCTCCAAAAGTGTGTCTTTAAAGCAAATAAAAACGCTCGAGAGCTATTCGTAAGTTTTCGGGGTAGTTCGGGATCATCCGGAAGCGCTCTGTATTGTTTGGAAACAATTAGCGGCCGGCTAGTCTCAGCTGTCACAACAAATTAAGGTGCAGTGCAGCTCAGTTAATCAATCACGAAGCGTCTTCTCCATTTTTTTGTGCGTTGTTGTTTTGTGTCCTTTCACATCGGAAACGGAAGAAAAGGAAAAAATCAGCTGGGCAGAAGCTGCAGAATCACTAAATAAGTTTATCTCTTTTGCTGAGGCTAGTACAAGCTACAGTGCTTCAGAAATTATTCATTTCCATATCATTAAAAATAAATTTTATACTAAACGCCAAAAGTCAAGAAAACAAAAACACATTCGTGACTTTTTTAAATCTAAGTGAAATATGTTTTACAGTACGTGTACATACATTATATGAAATGTAAAATAAAGTTTGTTGTATGTATTTGCATACTGTATTTGTAGTTTAATTATTAACCTAATTGTTCTTATAATTACCGCCCGATAGACCGGAATTTTCGGTAGTCCGGCACCGAGCCGGTCCCGAACGTTCCGGATTATCGGACTTCTACTGTAAATATATAGATTACAGAAAATAACTCAATTAGTTACAAAATTCATATTAAATCAATAATTATACTTCAAGATTATACAGCAATTGAACTGGTCTTCTTATAGCATTATTTTTAGTTTTAACAAGACAAGAGCGAATCTTACCATCTCTACCAGTATAAGTTTCAATAATCTTACCCACTGATCACAGATTCCTAGGAAAGCGGTCATCATGTATGAGTACAACATCATCAACCTTAAATTGACAAGTTACTTTAGAAGGAGGACATATATTCATAGACCTTAGAGATAGCAAATAGTGTTTCCTCCAACGATTCCAAAACTGATTTAATAAATTTTGCTGATGGTCTATATCTCTTAAGTAAAGAAGGTCTAGACCCAGTAAGGTCTTCTCTGGATACTCTTGTTACTGGAAGAGAAAGTAAACGTTTACCTATTAAGAAATGTGCAGGAGTTAGTGGTGAAGAGAGGGATCAGAAGAGTCATCATAGATATAAGTTATTGGGCTTGAATTTATCATGGCTTCGATTTCTATGAATACATTTTCTAGCTCGTTCAAAGAAAGACTATAACGGCCAATTATTTTTCCGTAAACAAGTTTTAATTGTTCTGAAATGCCTCTCCCAGAACCCTCCCCACCATGCTCCTTTTTCTACAATATATTTCCACGTTATACCTAAAGTTGAAAACAAATCTTGTACAGATGGATGTAGCATACATTTCCAAAATTTTTTCAATTCTAACTCAGCACGCTTGAAGGTTTTAGCGTTGTCTGAGTAAATTGTTGAACAGAGTCCACGTCGGGAAATGAATCTACGGAAAGCAAGCAAAAATTGTTCTGTGCTCAGTGAAGGGAGAAGTTCGAGATGCAAGGCTCGAGTGGTTGCACATGTGAACAAAAGCAGGTAGTGTTTCTTATCACTGTCTTTTATGAAAAAGGGACCTGTAAAGTCCAATCATGAAATTGAAAATGGAGGTGATTCCAAAACTCGATCTGGTGGCAAAGGGGCGATTTCTTGGTTACCAGGACGTACTGTGTATTTTTTGCACAAGAAACACCTACTTAATATAGATTTGACACATTGGCGTCCTTTTAAAATCCAAAACTTCTCTCTGACTTGGGCTAAAGTAGCCTCAACACCAGCATGAAGTAAATAGTTATAGGCATGTGGAATTACTAATTCACTGTACCTATCCTTGTTAGGTAGCAACCATGGGTGTTTTTCTCCGAAATCTAGATCAGAGAAAGGAAGTCTTCCCTTTAGACGCAGAAGACCATGCATATCTTGCTCTGGGTTAAGCGAATAAATTTTAGATGCCTTGTCTAGAGACTTTCCCTGAGAAAGATCTAGAGTCTCTTTTGGAAAGTGTTTTCATTGAATAGCTTTCACCCAATAGCGCTCGGCACTTGAGATTTCAGTTGAACTTAACGGGCCTTTTAATTTGATAAATTTTCTTTGAGTATTGTTGATAAATCTCATGACATACGCCGTGATTCCATGAACTCTCAATAAACTACTGAATCGGGTCAAATCCAACAAAGTCGAAGTTTCAATGTCTCGAATAGTAGCCGTAAGAGAATGAATGTCCTTAGATCTTTTTCATTCACAACACTCTCCTCGTTGACATGTCTTTGCTGATTCTCCGGCCAAAAGGTATCAGGCTTAGAGAGCTAACGAGGTCCCTGTAACCAACTCTTCACAAGGTTGATTGCACTTTCTCCCCGAGATAACAAGTCCGCTGGATTTTCCTTTCCACTACAGTGAGACCACTGTTTAGGATCAGTGAGAGATTGAATCTCCGAAACCCTATTGCATACAAAGGGCTTCCAGTTCCTAGCACACAGGGCCGCCGCGTGGGGGTGGAAAAATTGTTCACTGCACAAGGGCGCCTGGGGTAGGGGCGCCAAAATTTATAGTTCTTATAGTTTTTTAATTTAATGTTACTTACATAAAAGTTGTTAATAAAAAACTTGCAATTTTGCATGTTTTATATTTTCTTAACAATAAAATAAGATTTGATTTTTTTAAATTTTATATATAATTTAATATAATTTTTTGTTTTCGTTTGTGTAAAACAAAATTTGATTTCCGATACGAACAATAAAAACACGTTCCGTGTGGAGTTCGCGCTATTATACGGAACGTGTTCAAAATCTAGGAATTTGTAACATGCAACAACAGGAATTGGAAATGATTTGCATCCGCATAAATTTTTATTCATTATATGCTGAGGAGATGTTGTGGCTCAACGTCGTTGTTTTTTAAGTTATGTAAATCGCTTGATTTTTCTTCTCCAAATCATATTTTGCTTCATGTATATACTGTTATAAAATTGTTCTCAAAACTCGAAATAAAATCTTTGTTGCAGCGTTTCTCAAACTGTGGTACACGCCCTCCAGGAGGGCGTGATACTGGGCGCGCGAACTTACCGCGAAAAATCGAAAACAAAAGATTTAAAATAATTTACAATTTAAAATAATTACAAAGTAAAATACATTCTTATATAATAAAAAATAAAACACAAATTCCCACTGATATAATACGCACTACTTATAAATGTATCAGTTCTGCACAAAGTATTTGATAATTAATTGATCAATATTCAATTAAAAACAAGTTCAGTAATTACTAGTGACTCTCTTGGGCTTGTCATATACAAAACTTAATATTTATCTAATTAGTGCGTTTAAAATTAAAGTCGTATTGCATCGTAGTTTTACCATCAAAGTACATTATAATTGCTTTCAGTACATTGTTATTGTAAGAAGTGGGGCGCGATGAAAATTATGACTGAAAATTTAGTCGCAAATATTGAAAGTTTTAGAAGCACTGCTTTATTGCGATCTACAACACTCATTTGGCATCATGAATTCCTTTAGATTCTAAGCAGGATATCTATACAGAAGGGCAGCCGCATTTGCGATTTCTTCCAAATTTAAGATATAAATATAAAAAAGGTTGCAACATAACTGTAATCGACGCAATTCAGTTGAAAGTAATTTCGAATTTGTAGGGATTTCACCTAAATTCTTTTCGTTGTTTGTTCAGTGTTGCGAACTTTACTTATTGAAAAGTTCTTGTTATTTTCATTTTTTTTATAGACTGTTATTTGAAAATAAACTTCAAGTTCCATGAAAAATCTTACCATACATTATTATTACATCTTAAAAAAGCTACACAAGAAGCAATTCCTTCCTAGTTACATTCTATTTTCAATAACAATATGATTCATATTAAGCTAGTTTCCTGTTTCAATATTTCGCAATCTTCTCGTATGATGATGTAATCCCCCCCCCCCACCTCCTCTGCTTTTTTGAAGATATGTTTTTTTTTAAAAAAATTATAATAATATTGTATTAAATTTTCTTGTTCATGCATATTTTGTATCATTTCTTGTCTATCTCGGCGGACCATTTTGTAGCTCTAAGCCCTCTGTTGGATGTGGGTTCGATCCTCCGGAATAAATCAATAGCTAGGGATTCTCCAACGACGTTTTATAGCGTAGCATTACGTTTCTACTTCCTTTTAACGTCAGTAAATACTCGAGCACATACAAATCGTATAGTAGAAAGAAATATTCGTATCGTATATTATTAAAGAAAAACTATAGATTAAAAAAAAAAGGAAGAAACCAAGTGGGGTGCGTTTAAGCGCAAACAACGCCAAGAAAGAGAAGACAGTAAGTAAAAATTGTAGCTTTGTATATATTTAAAATATTCCCATATTTTTATATATACTTGATATAATTCAACCAAGATAGAGCCCTCATTTTTTTTTTCTTTTTTTGCACCAGGGCTTTTAAATACTTAGCTACTGACCTCAGGAAATCACTTTCTTTCAAAGAGAGAGAGAGAGAGTTGACGCGATTTTAAATCAGTATAATTTCTTCAATTTTACTTCATTCCTTTAAAACTGCAAACGGTAATTATGACTTTACTTTTCATTTATTTTGTATTTTCCTTTGAGACTTAAAAAAAGTACAAACATTTTTATCATATTAAAATAAAATCAAAACATACATTCATTATTTGCTTTCCTTTACAAAGGAGTCAGTGAAAATAATTCCCAGCTTAATGAAATCTAATTTTAAAAAATTTTAAATTTTTTAAATTTTTCGTGTTACATTAGCTATTTTTAAGATTTTTGTCTATATTTATACATATATTTCAATGAACTTTTATAGTACATTTATGTTGATTAATATGCATCAATACTTGTTTTCTTTGCTTGAATACATCTTCCAAAAACACACTTTTCTATGCAAGAACAGTTTTATAAAGTTTAATTATTAGTGTAAACATGAAATTCCAAAAAGTAGTACGGTAATACTGGTATTGAAGTTTTTTTCACGAAACTTCAAAGTGTAATTCCTAGCACTGATATTTTGACACTGATCGCACTTGCATTCAGCTATAGAAATAAAAATAAATAAATAAAAAATATCTATAATATTTCTTTATTTTTGAACGAATGGAAAATGTTAATGCCTATGTGTAAAACTTGATTTAAATAATATAAAAAATATTAATTCGGGCATGACAGGCTTAACGCGACTGTTGCTGGGATGGGGAACTTTTTCCTGGAATCTCATATCAAGTAGGTGTCTGATACTTTCGATATCTTGTTTCACTAACAACTGGTTCTTTCTCGAAAGTATACCGATCCCCGGTCTAGAATTCACTTTACTTTATAAATTCTCTGAATTTTTCTTTATAAAAAAATAATGAAAACAAATGCAGTAAAATATTCTTGATTCAAATGATACTACAGAAAAACAAGCTTTCAGAAACAGAAAAATTTGCTTTCATAATAAACAAGGAAACAAAAGTTGATTGTAAATTAATGTTTACAACATGTGTAAATGATAGAAAGGCTGGTTAATATAAAATTTTTTGCCTTAATTTTGTAGAATTATTCTTTGTTGAAAATTTCATTTACCTTTTGTACAACGTTTGTAATGTGATTCATATTTGCACGATTCATCATATTCTGAATATAATACTGTTTACGTCTTGTATCATAAAGATTTAAAAATTCAAATTTATCGTAACTAGACACTGAACATTTGGTTACTGAAATACACACATTTGTGTTAAAATTATTCTTACTTTTTGAGAAATATATTACTCTGGAATACCCTACTCATATCGTAAAGCATTTGAAATTTACTTTAGATCACAAAAAGAAGGGGGGAAAAAGTTTTTTTTTTCATTTTTGAGAATTTTTAATTTTATGCCCACGATATCTTACTTTTTCATAGCTGTATAGTATCATTGAAAAAAAATCGACTAATATACAACAGTTCTTCGAACATTGTACATTCTTAATATCTTAAATATAACCAATATAATACAAAAAGTGAAAGAATTATAAAAAAAATTGTTAATGTACTTTATGTACGTTATGGAACAGTAAGTAATGTACATTAACTTTTACGAAAAGAATTCATGTCAAGCATTATATCTGCATTATATTTTTTTTAAAAAAAAAGAGTTGAATATAACAGTTCTTAAAAAATGATACTAAGGTAAGTACTTTTGTAAGGTATGTATACGATGTAACTTTTCAAATATACAAAGATCAAAAAATATTCTTACATAAGTATTATTGCATAAATTTTCATTAAATTTGTAAATTTTTTATGCATAAACCTGCAAACATTGCAAACAATTCAACCAAATGACAAAGAAATTGTAAAATTAAAATTTTAGATATTCCTCTGGCAATCAAACTGAAGGGAATTTTAATGAATTGCAATAAGAAAAAAAATTAAAGTATTCACAGTAAAATCAGGTTGTTTTGTAATTATTAAAAAATTCTATGTAAACATTAATTTAGGGGCAGAAAATTTGCAAGTTTATAGAAGAGAGTAACTGTGGTACCTGTAACACAATATATATTTTGTACAGTTTAAATTATATGAGTATTTGTACTGAGTTATGAAATAAAAACAGTACGCGTCAGCACCATAGATTAGAACAGAGGATCTCAAACTTGTCATGTTTTTCGATCTGGGCCTTTGCTTACTTAATATTGAATTTTTGCAAATTCATAAACTTCAAATGTGTTTTGGACAGTTGGTATACTGTTGTAGCTCGCTGCTATTTTAAAAACACATTTACTTTTCTATCTATAGCGAAGTGAAGTGTGAAAAACTAAAAAAATACATGTTATTTTTAAACATTATTAGATAAAAGTTAAAATTTAGTAAGTTAAGGTTTAAGGTTGAATTTTACAATATAATATTAGACACTGCTATTTCTTCAATTTCAGAAAGATTCAGTCAAATAAAAAGGTTAAAGTGTAGTATAGGGGGGGGGGGGCTTGGCGATGTCAGTTTCTTTTGGAGACAAAAATCGATCGCCAACCTACTTTACTTAGCGATAAATGTCCGGAAACCAGAATGAATTAGTTATCTCACCATAATATCTATATCAAAATCGCCAAATTCAAAGAAAAATCGCTAAATCCAAAGCCCCCCCCCCTATACTACACTTGAGCCAATTAAGAGAACATTACAATTACTTCAAGGTTATATACCTAATTTAAAAAACTGGAGTGACAATGAAATTTTAAAATATTGTGAAGAATTAGAACGAAAATTAACGGATACTAAAATGTTAATGAAAAGGACATAGATGGATTAAATATGTTTGAAGAAATAAAATATTTCCGATGTTTTACCAAAGAGGATATGTCACCTACTGATGTTTGAAATTATATTTAAGAAAACAATCTTATCGATACATTTCCAAATATTGTACTATCTTTACGGATTTCTTTAACCCTGCCAGTTTTGGTGGCTACTGGAGAACGAAATTTTTAAAAACTTAAAATTATGAAAAACTACACGCGATCTACTATGGCACAGGAAAGATTATCGGACTTGTCAATTATATCTATAGAGAGCGAAATTTTGGATAAATTAAATATAAAGGAATTGATACGAGCATTTGGAGGAAGCTAGGAAAATCAATATTTGAATATATTTTCTAATTTTTGTATTTTACTTAAAAAATTTTATATCATTTTTGCTTTTAAAATTTATGAAATAATAAAAAAAACAATAAGACACAAACGTGTTCTAATATTATTATTTTAAAGCTTTACAGTTCGAAAGTCAAATTTCGAATACTATATATAAATGGGTAGTTCTTATTTTTTTGTAGCACTTAATAAGAGTGCAACAGAACCTCATAAAGGGGCGCCGAATTTCAACTTGAACAAGGGCGCCGAATACCCACGCGGCGGCCCTGATAGCACATCCCCTTATCCAATGTAGAACTATTCGACTATCAGTCCAAAGAAACAGTCGTTGGCTCAGATCGGGAAATAAACTAGTCAAGTAATTAGCTAATTTGGCAGCTACTAAGCCTGCCATCAGTTCTAAACGGGGCAAAGTCATTGTTTTCAATGGAGCTACACGACCCTTTGAAATGATAAAACTAGTGCGAATAAGTCGTTTATCATCTAGGTATCGAAAATACCCAACCACACCATACGCTTTAGGACAAGCGTCAGCAAATATGTGAAGGCTGACATCATATTTCTCGTTACTAACAAAATACTTCCTTGAAATAGAAAAGTTCTGCTGTAATTTTAATTCGGATCGCCAACGCACCCATTCCTTCCTCATCTCCTCTGGTAGGGTTTCATCCCAGTCAAGTCCTGCAATCCATATTTTTTGTAACAGGATTTTCATCATCATCGTAAAGGTCTGAGACAATCCCATTGGATCGTAAACTCTCGCTACAGTCTGAAGAATAGTTCTCTTAGTAGCCTTTTGACTAATACGATCGAATGAATTCTCTAATAATTCACAATTTAATCTTATCTCGTCCATTTCTGGGGTCCAAACCATGCCCAAAATTTTTGACTCTTTAGTCGATCCCACATTAAAATCCTTTTCAATCCATAAAGAATTAAGTTCTGAGGAATTGGATCTTAATTTCCGTAGATCCATCCAGCATTTAAGAACATTTTAATTGCGTCTGTTGACAATCTATATGCATCTTTTATTATGCCTGCGCCATAATACAAATCGTCTACATATAAAGATGAATAGAGCATTTTATAACCTTCCGGATTTGTATTTGCATATTTTTTATATGATATTTTATCGTCATTGCTAAAATTGCTGGACTACAGCAGAGTCCGAATGGAAGACGTTTAAATCTTAAAATTTTATGTTCATCTTCACTTTCACCATACCAAAGAAATTTTAAGTAATTCCTATCCTTTTCTGCGATACTTATCATTAAAAATGCTTCGGCAATATCTCCGTTAAAAGCAATTTCATATTTGCGAAATTTTAAAATTACGTCCAATACAAGAGGGGACAAATTAGGCCCAATATCTAGAAAATCATTAAGGGATTTTACGTTTTTAGATCGTGAAGAGCTCGCGTCATAATTAACTCTACAGCTCGTAGTTTCATTTTGTTTAAGTATTTCTCTATGTGGCATAAAATACGACGAATCATATCCTTCATCTGAACATTCCTCAACTATACCCTCTTTAATTTGCTCTTCTATTACTCTTTTATACTGCTCAAAAATATCGGGATTTCTATTTAATCTATTCTTAAGATTTTCAAATCGCCTTAATGCAACTGCGAAATTATTTTCTAACTGACCCATTTCCGCTTTCCATAGCAAGCCAACGGAATATCTATTATTTTCAAATTGTATGTGCCTTTCGAAACCCTGAATTATCTCTCTCTCCTCCTTAGAAACAGTTGGGCTGTCATTAATTCCCATCAAATCTAAACTCCACAAGGATCTTAAAAGAGTCCTTCACGCAAGAAGAAAAATTTTTAATCACACTGTTTTGAGTTTCGAATTCTCTCTCCCGTGTGTAGGGGGGATCTTGTAACCCTGCCGGTACCCAACCAAAACGAGTTGAAATCGCATAAATTTTTTTCCCTATTCTGACCTTTTCACCTCTTACTATTTGCCAATAGTGATCCACCCCAATGAGAATTTCCACTGTGGTCTCGGACATCCCCGCAATGTGTAACCCTAACTCGTTCATAGCCTTTAGTGTCAACCGCGAAGGGGCAGTGACCTCTGCCGCCGTTATAACTTCAGTAACGAGGCAGCTAACTTTTATTTTATTTGTTTGCTTCATATCCGAAATAAACAACTCGACAACGGAGTATGTTTTGGGTGTGGCATGAGTCATTCCGAAGGAAAACACAGAAAGTCTTTCTTCTACAATTTTTAAGTTTAATTTTTTCACTAAACTATAACATGTATAAAAAAAACTTCGCGTAGCACCGCAATCTAGAATTAAATTAGTTAACTCAATTTTATCCTCATGAAAAGCTAGTATGGAACATGTTTGTAATAAAGGATCTTTTTTACATAAAGATTTATTTTGAATAATAGAAAGAGAATGCTCATCCGGAGAGTTAATTGGTTCTTTTACGAGATTACTTTGCGGGTTTTCAATATTTTGATTGACAATTTGATTTGAAGCTGTTCGCTTGTTGTTTTGGTTTAATCTATTAGTACATATTGATTCATGATGCTATTTAAGTCCGCATTTTAGACAATTACTTTTATTTTTACAATTTTTACCAATATGATACTTCCGGAAACAAATATAACAACGATTTTCGTTACGTAATTTATATAATTTTTCTTTTACACTCTTATAACAAGAAAATGAGCAATGGCATTGATTACAAAAGATGCACATACGATTGTCAACAGTATTGAAACTCGCAGCCGTGGGTATATTTCTAGACATTTTTCTATTTTCTAATTTTGCCTGTTCGAAACGTGGAGACCATGTATTTGTTTTCTCTTGTGTCAAAGAACTAGCCGCTTCACGACATTCTATTTCGGTTTTAATGAAATTCAATAAATCTGTCACGCTTATGTCTTCTTTTGAATTTTTCCTTCTATTAAATTCCAGAACAAATTCTTCTGGAATAGATTTTAATAAAATTGGTATTAATAATTGACCAAATGATCCTTTCGTAACTCCCTGAGAATCCAGGTTTCGAACAGCAATTTCTATTTCATCGTATAAATTTCTTAAAGCTTTAACATTATTTGAATTCTTTACCGATTCTAGTTTTAACAATTTATTCATGAATTGACTAATTATAATGTCTTTTTTTCCAAATTTTTCTTTTAAAGCTTTTATGCTCTCATCATAATTATTTTCATTTAATTCTAGCGAAGCTACGACATTATGTGCTTGACCTATAAGTAATGTTTTTAAATACGCAAATTTTTTTCTATTTTACTAAAACTTTCATTTTTATCTATCGTAATTTCATAACTATTCCAAAAATCTGTAAATTTTGTTGGGTCACCTGAATATTTTTCTAATACTAGTTTGGGAAGTTTTACTGAACTGTGAGCACTTTGCAGGTTAATCCTGCTTTCATCAGGAATTTTATTAAAAGATTCTGTTCCTTCTCCTTTTCCTAACACTCGTGTTATTCTTTTCACAGCTCGAGAACATGTTTCCTGATATTCGTCTGAATTCGTTACATCCGTTTCTAAAGACTCTAATTCTATTAATGAATGAATTGAGTCATCAATTTCTTTTAAACTACTTTTCTTTTCTAATAATAATTCATTCAAATCACATAATTCATCCCTGTCATCATTCGTTTCTAAATTATCTTCAACTTTCTTAATTAGCTTAGTAGTTAATGTTCTCAGCGCAGTTCGCTTACGTTTTAATCTATCTAATTGTTCCTCCATTATTTCGTGTCAATATAAATATACCCAAGACTGCAATTATTGCTATCAAATCTTCGAACATTAAACATGTATGATTAAAACTTAGGTTGTATTATTAGGGCAACCACCCTTCAATTACAAATTACAACTGGACCAAATGGTAGCTCACCTGCCACCGAGCTCCTACACATAACAAAAACAAAAGTTTCGCGTTACAGAGCAGCGCTCTCTATCCGACGCTTTTCAACACTGTTGTAACAATAACATTGCTTCAACAATGGAGACGAAACAAAGTTTGCATGAAAAAAAACGGGGTTTTCGGAGGTTTTTAATTAATATCTTTTCAACTAATTGCAATATCGGAATGTAAATGGGCAATACGGCTTCCCCGGAAAATTCCCGATTTTTTGGTACCTTCCGCGAGTTTCTGCGTGGTGCGGTTCGTGAGGAGATAGACGCACATAGATACATACATACATACATACATACATACATAGGTACATACGTTTGTTTACCTTCGGATTTTAATAGTGTAGATAATAAAATTTCATTTTGCAAAGTACCAACTACATTTATTAAAAATACTTTTAAGGAAGTAAAGGACTACGCGCACTTTTAAGTATTTACTTACGTATTAGCCGATTGACTGATAAATTAGAGAAGATTTTGTGCCAAAGTTTATTAACATAAGCCACTAAATTTAAAATTTCATTACTTAAATTCTCTTTTTTCAACGAAAAACCGTTCACACAACATTAAATAATCATATACTAACATTCTAGCCTTTAGTTCTCTCTTTTTAAGCAAATAGAGAGACATATTGTCTCCATTAACACTTCGTTCTGATCTGATCTGATATCATAGCTTTGCAAATGATCCACTACATTTTCTCACTCATAAATTTTAATCACTTTTGGCAAAAGAAGTATAAAAAGGAGAATAAGACAGCTTATAAACAAGGCGATTGTTTCGAGCATGTGTTGGAATGTGGCAATCCAAGTGGTTTTTCACCCCAAATCTGCAGAATTTCAAAGCCGCCTTCATCTACTAGAAAGATATGGATAGGAGTCATAGATAATAGAGGCACGTTTGCAAAATCTTGTGTTATATATGTAAAATGTGTTCTTTATTGCCCCAAAGGGTGGAACTTTAATATTTTCTTCATATTTTGATACATGACAAGACGTTTCTTCCGCATGAAATTTAAATAAAGTGCTACATTATAATTTTATCTAATACTAGCCATTCCCGCCCGCTTCGCTGGGTATTTCATGATGTTTTATAAATTTTTACTGCTTATATATATATGTATAAATTATTGATATCTAAGTCCTAGCCCATTAAAAATTCGATTGTATTGGAAAATATACTTATACCTGTAACTGTCGCCTGTTGATAGAAAAAAAAAGGGCAGAACTCATCTAATTTGTATTTTCTAAAAATCTCTGAAATTGAAGTATAGAATGTTTGCTCTTTCGTAACCCAAAAACAAAGTGGATTCCCGCAAAACCAATTTTCGGTGGATTTGTACTGCGTAAATTAAACATGCAAGCCAAATTTCAAGACTAAATCTAACAGAAACAAAACAAAAGTTTTACTATCAATATCCCCGTAATACCGTTGAGAGCCGTTTTCCAAAATTACCGCTCTTAGCGGATTTCAATTCAACAAAAGAAAAATGCAAACCAAATTTTATTATTATAGTCCTTGTAGCTCGAAAAAAGGAATTTTTTTTGTCAATACGTCCCAGTAACCCCCTGCACCCCCACCCAGAACTTGATTTCCTTAAAATACATTCTTAGTGGATCCCTATTCAACAAAAGAAACATGCTTAACAAATTTCAAGTATATGGGTCTAACAATTAAAAACAGGAATTTTTTCTGTAACTCCTCTTGACCCCTCGCAACCATCCTTGGGGGTCAATTTTTGTTTTACTCTTTGTTAGAGGAACTCTATTCCACGAAAGGAACATGCGTACCAATTTTCAAGCAGGATGTTCAAATAGTTTAAAAATGGAAATATTTATTGATTACTCCTCTTAATCTCCCGAAATAAAACTTGGTAGTTGATATTCGTGAAACCCATTTTGTAGCGGTTCTCTACTGTACGAAAGGAATCTGCTTATCAAATTTCAAGACTGCACGTCTAACAGTTTAAAAATGGGGATAATTATCTACAACGCCACTTGAGCCCCCGCAATGCCTGAGACTGTTTTCACAAAACCCATTTTGTAGGGGAATTGCACACTATGAAAGGAATCTGCTTAGCAAAATTTGAAGACTGTGCGTCCAATAAATTAAAAATGCAAAAAAAAATTATCAATAACGCCCCTTGAACCCCCGCAACGCCACCTAGGGGTCGATTTTCACAAAACACATTTTGTAGTGTATCTCTATCCTATGAGAGGAATCTGCTTACCAAATTTCAAGACTGTGCGTCTAATAGTTTAAAAATAGAAATCATTATTTATACGTGCCCTTAACCCCCCGCAACAGTCCTTGGGGGTTAATTTTCCCCAAACCCGTTTTGCAGCGGATATTTACTCCATGAAGGAAACATTCCTACCAATTTTCAAGCAGGTAGGTCAAGTAGTTTAAAAACGAGAATATTTATCTATTACGCCACTTAATCCCCCGCAACGCCACTTACAGGTCTGTTTTCACAAAACCTTCTTATAGCTGATCTCTACTCTATGAAAGAAATCTATTTATCAAATATAAATACTGTGCGTGTAATAGTTTAAAAATGGAAATAATTATCCATAACGCCCCTTAAGTCCCGCAACGCCACTGGGGGGGGGCAATTTTCACGAAACCCATTTTGTAGCGTATCTCTACCCTATGAGAGGCATCTGCTTACTAAGTTTCAAGACTGTACGTCTAATAACTTAAAAATAGGAATTTATAACGCCCCTTAAACCCCCCGCCCCCGCAACACCCCTTGGGGGTCAATTTTCCCAAAACCCATTTTGTAGCGGATATTTACTCCAGGAAAGAAACTTACCTACCAATTTTCAAGCAGGTAGGTGAAGTAGTTTAAAAACGGATATATTTATCTGTTACGCCCCTTAATCCCCAGCAACACCACTTAGAAATATGCTTTCACAAAACCCATTTTGTAACTGATCATTATTCTACGAAAGGAATCTATGTATCAAATTTAAAGACAGTGCGTCAAATAGTTTAAAAGTGGAAATAATTATCTATAACGCCCCCTAAGCCCCTGCAACGCCACTTGGGGGTCGATTTTCACCAAACTCATTTTGTTGCGGATTTCTACTGCATGAAAGAATCTGCTTACCCAATTTCAAAATTGTACATTGAGTAGTTTAAACATGGAAACAATTATTTATAACCCCCCTTGCGTTTCGAATTTCGGAAAATCCGTTCTTATATATAGCTGATGTGAAAGCTCTATGAAAGGAACATGTCTACCAAATTTCAAGTCCGTAGGTTGAATGGTTCCAGAGATATCGTGATTAGTCAGTCGCTTTTCTCCTTTATAAATATAGATTTAAAATTCTGTTGTCACAGTGTTTGTAACCAAACTCCTCCGAAACGGTGAGGCCGATTCTTATGAAATTTTGTGCGTATATTCAGTAGGTCTGAGAATGGGACGTAAACTATTTTTCATTCCAATATTGTAATTACTTAAAAAGATATTAATTAAAACTTTAAAACGCTTAATTGTCTTAACCCTGCGCGTTATTTTTCCCGCCTAGCGTCGTGAATGAACTGAGGGTGAAATTTTTCGGTATTCTCGACGTTATTTAAACAGCCATCCGATTTTTGTTTTTTAAATCAGACAAAAAATAATTACAAAATCGGAAAGATCATTTCTTTCGCCACGATACAGTATAATTTTTTTTTGCAAAATAATAATATTTTCTATTTTTTAAAAAATAGTTAAAATTGGTGCGTTTTTATGAAAAATATTTCGAATTTGTTGCGTATGAATTTATTTTCGTGTTATGAAAACGATATTCTACACTAAATAACTTCAAGCCCTTTTCTTTTAGAACCAGTCATTTAAAAAATAAAATGCCCAAAACCTTTTTTTTTCAAGATTTTTCGAAAAATTGTCGAAATTTTTAACTTAACGTTGAATAACTTCGTTATTTATTAAGATTATCATACGAAACTGTTGTTGCGTTTGTAGAATAATATTATCAAACTTCTGTGCGAAGATTTAAAAAATTGCTTAAAAATTACGGATTTAAAAAAAAAAATTGTGATTTTCGTAAAATAACGTTATTGCAAGAAATAATCTAAATAGTATTTTTCGTACATTTTTTATTTAAAAGTCCTTCGTTTTCGAAAAATTAATGTGTGTAGTTTGAAAGAATTAACTTAAAAATTAAACCCTAAAAAATAAAAACTAATATAAAATACGCGATTTTACAGTTTGCTCAGCCTTGGCGTCGAAAAATGGTTTCGCGCCAAATAGCTTTCAACTGTTTCACCTGAAACTTCACATCTAACTCAAGGGTTACACCAAAAAGTCTTGACTTAAACATGCGAAAATCAGCAAATTTGACGAGTAAAAAAAATGCGAGTGAAAAAGGTATTTTTGCTTCAATTTTCATCATTTTCTCTTTATATAATTTTCAAAATTAAATCATTATTGATGTCAGATTAAGATGAAAGAATGTATTCAATACATTTCTGAGATTCATTTAAAATATTTATCTATATCAAATCAGTGATTTAAAAAATAAAAAGCCAAAAACTTTTTTGAACAAATTTTAATAAAACACTCAAAATACTTAAATCAATAGTTTAATGATTTCTTCTTTAAAAAAGATAATTGCATAAAACTTTATTCCCATGTGTCGAACATTTCAAAAAATCCTCAGTTTTACTTCAAGATTTAAAATAGTAGTGAAATTTTGTAATTTAAAAAATTTCTACTTTTCTGTCTTTTTTCAACATACAACTATTTTTAAAAAGGCTACATTTTCGTTTCCGAGGACTAAGAAACTGCAAAGAAAGAATTGGAGTGAGTGATTTATAAATTCGCACTGTTCACCTACTTGGGAGTTTTTGGCGACGGACTTCGAAATTTTAAGCCACGGTCAAGTGACGAGGCCGACACCTGAGCCCCCCCCCTTTCACCCATCTCTCCTAATTACCACACCACACCAACTTAAGAACAAATTTCGAAAAAGGGAGTTTTTATGACATAGTTAAAGAAATCACTCACATCGCGCGCATACACACATAAGTGCTATCGTCCTAAGGGAAACAGGAAATTCCCATGGGGATGAAGTTATTCACTCGGTAAAAGCCCGTGCAACCCCGGGGTAAACAGGAGAGGAAAGAAACAAAGAAGTCAAAGTAATTTCAAAAAATATTGGAAGTGCTAATTTTGTCAAGAGAAGGGAAAATGTTAAACGAGAAAGCCATGATACGCACTCACGGGCCATGCACTCGCATCGTACGTGTCACACCCACACAGAAGTGCTGGCTTCAGAAAAAAAGGAGGAAATTAACATGGGGATTAAGTTATACCCTCGATAAAAGCCCGTGCAACGCCGGGCCGTGTCAGCTAGTTCAATTATAGATTTTAAGAGAATTATTTTGTGGAGTATTTTTGACGCTTTTTTAGTTTTTTCTGCACAAATATTTGCTTTCTTTTTAACACGCTTTTATAAATTTCACTTGCATGTAACGAAATTTTGAAATTCGATTTTTAACCACTTTAAAAGGTCAGATTAATTCGAAATTTTGAACACTTATCAAGGACCGATGACAATACAATAATTTTGTTCCATTGTCCTGATCAGGACATCAGGAATAACGATTATTCAGATTTGGCGACTAATTCCATATACCAATTCCGGATTTAGCGACTAAAAGATAAATGTGCAACTCTAGAAACGAATAAACTTGTTGTTAATAGAAATAAAACAAAAAAAAAAGTGTTCTCTTTGTGAGAATGGGTGTGTGTCAGCAATTTCTTGCCTAATATAAACAATTGTCAAGTTTTTCTAAAAATGGAAATATAAAAAAGGGCTTGTGCACATGAGAAAAAAAACAGTTTGTTCTAACTGCTAACTATTTTTATAAAGCAATACGTTTAAAAGTGATGATACGAACTAACATAGCAATAAGTTTAAAAGGTGATAATACGATTGACACTTAATATTTCTTCTTAACACTTTTATTAGTTTGACCTGTATCTATAGAGACGGGATCTTTGAAATATTACGATACGGAGAGAATAAATACCCTTCAGACCCGTTAATTAATATCCATTGAAGAGCAAGACCAATTCCACAGCCATGTTATTCCGGCTACAAATATCAAACTCAAGGATAAATTCAACAATGAATAAATGATAGTTTAAAAAACTAAAAAAAACACGCTTTTATTGTGGATCAAACTAAAAAATGAAATAAATTATTGTTAAAAAAAACTAAAAAACACTTTTTTATAGTAAATGGAACTAAAAAGTAAAAAAAAAAATTCTTATAAGAATAAAATGACAAACGAGAAAATTAATGTCATTGGGTTAAAAGCGTGTGTGTGTGAGGTGCTTTTTTCTACATGTTTACACTAACTCAGCAATTCAGAATAGAACTATTAAGAAATTATAACAATTAATATAGAGCACCCCACGCTTTTACCCAAATGACATTAATTACCAACGACGCAAACAAAACATGTACACAATGGTTGCATATACCATCATATCAGATGTAGGGCCCACAAGATCACATGCATTTCTCCTTCAGGCACAGATTCGATTTTTATTTTGATGTCGCTTTCTAATGCAACACAAAACATAATGATGACCGATGGCCTCGATCAAATGATGTAGATGACAACCTGTTGGCGACATACTGTCCAAATTTCCACACCACGTCAACATGGATTTAACATGCATCAGCCATACACTGGGGTCTTCAGTGGCATCAGGACTTGAACTCGTGCTGCCCATGACCCCTTGGCTCTCCAGACATGAATACGTTCACGATGCTTTGCGCATAACCGGAATTCGTCTGAAAGGACATGGTGCCACTCGTATATCCAGTTTTGCCGCTGGTTGCACCCTTGTTGCTTGGCGTCTACACTGCAGTGTCAACAGAAATTGTAATATTGGTTGAATTGCAGATGGTTCCATATGTATCCTTTTCGTGCTGCAAACAAGCCCATTTATATGTAGCTGTACGATGCCACAAGCCTGACCTAAGAACATGTCTGTCTTCTTGAGTGTTTAGTGACGGCAGGCCGTTGATCCTTATGAATCCATCGATTCCACATTCGTATCGTAGTCATTGGATTCCGACTAATGCATGAAGCAATGTTCAAGAGAATGACAGAACGCACTCTTAATAGGCCACAATCGAATTCCAAAACATATGCTGGTAGCCTTTTCCTTTTCTCTTTATGAGGCATAACATGATCTTGCAAACAATCAACATTCAAATGAGCTTTCCAAATGCGAAACCCACTGTTTTTACCTCCAGTATAGTCCAACTGCGATTACAAATTAATTATTTGCATATCCCAATATCCTTCAGGTGTGTTTAAATTTCAATGACCGACAGTATACATACAGATGGTGAAATTATTTTTGATAAAATATCAATTTTAACAATTGTTTAAATTCGCTGAGTGCCATTAAAAAAATGAGTGTAAATTTTCAAACTGAATCTCACTCTGATCTTTTTAAAAACAAAATATACACCACATAACATCAAATGAGACGTAATCAGAAGTTATCCAATAGGGATGAAAATCGGTGGATATGATGTACACGTATTAAAAGCAAAACAGTAACAGTATCATAGGAATTGAATCTTTTATTGGATATGTACAGCTACAAGATTAAAACAAAAAAAAACTTTAGCAGTTTTTCACTTTGTTGTGATGAAAGCCATATTTTATAACAAACAAGCATATTATAACATTCAGTAGATTACAAATACAATTCTTTTCAAATATGCAAAATTTATATACAAGAGTTAATAATTTAATTGTAACTTCTCTTTCGATTTGAATGAATTTTAAGAATATATTTAAAAAATAACTTATAGACCAAAAAATAAATATTTATCTTCTTGGAAAATTGGATATTTTTACCTTCATTCAACTATTTTACAAATTAGTTGAAAACTTTTCTGATGCTGATGAAAAATTTTGAAGACTACTAGCTTTAAGAAATTGGTAGATACAATTCAATTGGATCTCTTGGATGAGTTGTTACCTCGTCAACTCCGGACTTGTATGTAGCCATTGTCATTGCTAAAACAGAAACGTGACTCATCAGAAATCCTGATAGTGTCACACTGTCAAGCCTGACACAATTGCCAACATATGCTGTCCACAAAACTATAAATGAAGTGAAATTGTTTCTACCTAACAAAGCCATTGAGCGTGTACCCTTGCAAATTAGTAAATCAGTCAACAAAATTGCTCGATGACACAATTTAGATATAGTAATGTTTAATGAGACACAAACTTGCTGCGATGTAGCCTACATTCTGCAAATCAAGTTACACACTAACAATATTTACATTTTAGATACTGAGGAGCACACAGCAGTGCTCTCGCATGGCCAATATTTCCGCACATTTACGTCGGAGCAGTTAGTGGTAGTAACAGAAGAGAGCAAGTCACTGGTGATCATTGGCGGATAGTTGTAATAGTCGATACAAGAGCATACAGGAAGTGAGCTGCAAGATCAGCGTCTTTGTCGTCTTTCCTTCATTGTTTTCTTTCAAATATTGTCATCACAGCTCGTGCACCATAACAATTAGCTGTCTGCTGCAATATAATTGATGAACTCAACTGCCCTTCTTGGATCAATCGTGTAACACTTTATGTATTCATCTGTCTGCTAAAATTGCTACTTGACAGCGACTCAGTGTCTCTGTTATATTCCCTACGATGATAAACAGTTCCACTTTCCCTCGCCAAAACAGCGGCATAACTATATTAAATATCAAATAATGTATATAAACACTTATAATGTATTTTTCAAGAGTGAGGCAGTGGCAGATGGTTAGTCATTTATATAATTCAGTGATCTGCTACATCCCTCAGTTGATAACTGTATTTTGAAATAAAAGTAATCATTACTGATATTGATAAAAAAATGTTTATTTGCACTTAAATATACACAGGATTGGATAATGTACTGCTCTAAATGCTTAACGATAGTGGATAATATAAAATTATTTATTGGTAAGTTTTGTCATTCATAAATTACTTACTGGTAAATTTCGTACCCGTAAGCTTTGGCGATCACAGCAGGAAAAATTATTTGTAAGTTTTAAAAGGTGAATATCATAATGTTTCCCCTCCCTGTACATTCCACCTTTCTTTTGAGAAATGTAACAAATAATTACTTTATGGATAACTTGCTTGTGAAAGTTGCTTTTCACATACTAATTAAGAACTGAAGCACTGTCCCCAGGAACAACCCAAATACATTTTCCTTGTAAAGGATGCCTATTAAACTGCCCTTGCTTGAATCTTTCACTATTCGTAATTATGTTACATTTATTTTTGTTTTTTAATGCATTTATTGTGTGTGCAATATGTTTTCAGATTTTATTTAACACAACTACAAATAATTAAACAACAATTTTTTTTAATTTTCTCAGAAAAACTATTACATAAAGATATTGTATAAATGTGACACAACTTACAAGTTCTTTGTGTAATATAACAGTTTTCAAATCCAAGCTTCAGGGTTTTGTATGACCATTTAGTTTGAGCAAATGCAATGAAAGAATACTAATCACTGCTAATGAATGATAACATATAAAATTTCCAAGAATGAACCCTGTGGTTCTTCAATGATTAAATACATCATAGTAGTATATATAAAATAGAAATTCCTTCAAAACTATATAAAGTATTTTTCAGGTCCGTATTTCCACCATCTATGTACACCACAGGTCTTCCTTTATGAATCAAGAATGTAATTAAATCTATAAAGAAGGGGAAAATATTAAACATTTGTTCATTAAAGATTAAAAAACAAAGCATGAAATTAAATAAGTAATATAAACAACACTTTTATTTAGATTTTTTTTTTTTTAAAGTTAAAATAATATCATTTGGAATATTCTTACTTGAAATTATATAAAGTGGAAAATAAAGTCTTTAAAAGATCTTAAAAAAACAAACATTTCTTTTCTTTCTTTTTTTTACTAATATACTTTTAGGAGAATTCTAGGATACTTTCTAAAGCCATAATTTTATTCCTTTTGTTTTAACTCTTCCAATAAAAAGAAAAAATACAATTTTAATAAATAACGACACTTTAATGACATTTCAAATAACAGTGTGATATATTTTCTAATGCAAATCTTCATAGCAATATCAACAAACAATCTTTTGATATTAAAACAAAATTGAACTATATAACACATGGGCTGAAAAGTCCCGGACCTAACAAAGAAAACACAGTTTTTTTGTTTCAAAATTAGCTTTATTCATCAACGTAATCTCCATCAAGAGCAACGCAATCATTCCAGCGCCGCTCTAACATTTCAATACCACTTTTGAAGAACGATTTATCTTTTGCCTCAAAATAGGCCCCAGTTTCAGCGATAACCTCTTCATTCGTGCGAAATTTCTTACCGGCGAGCATTTTTTTCAGGTCTGCGAACAGCCAGTAGTCGCTGGGAGCCAAATCTGGCGAATACGGTAGATGTGGGAGCAATTCGAAGTTCAATTCATGTAGTTTTGCCATTGTTTTGATTGACTTGTGACACGGTGCGTTGTCTTGATGAAACAACATTTTTTTTCTTTGCCATATGCGATCGTTTTCTTTGCAATTTCGGCCTTCAAACGCTCCAATAACGCTATATAATATTCACTGTTGATGGTATTTCCTTTCTCAAGATAGTCGATGAATATTACACCACACACATCCCAAAATACTGAGGCCATAACCTTTCCAGCCGATTGTTGTGCTTTCGGGCGCTTTGGACGAGGTTCACCAGTTGCTGTCCACTCAGATGACGATCGTTTTGATTCCGGAGTGAAGTGATGAATCCATGTTTCCCCCCATCCATTATCACATATCGACACAAAAATTCCAGTTTGTTACGTTTAAACATGGCCAAACACTGCTCAGAGTCATCAACACGTTCTCGTTTTTGGTCAACAGTGAGCAAACGCGGCACCCACTTTGAACAGAGCTTACTCATAGTCAAATGCTCATGCAATATAAAGCCAACACGCTCTTTTGATATCTTTACGATGTCAGCTAACTCACGCAACTTCACTTTTCGATCATTCAAAACGATTTTGTGGATTTTTTTAATGTTTTCTGGTGTTACCGCCTCATTTGGACGTCAACTGCGTTCTGCATCATCGGTGTCTCTACGACCACGTTTGAAGTCAGCAAACCAACGTTTATTGTTGTTTCTGATGGAGCGGAGTCCCCATAACACTTTTCAAGCCATTGCTTTGCTTGAACGGTATTTTTTCCCATCAAGAAGCAGTGTAAAATTAAAACACGAAATTGTTTTTGATCCATTGTTCTGAAAATAACAAAAGTAGTGTCACTCTTAGCACAATAACTCACAAACTAATGAATAGAATATCATGAAATTTTATATATATATATATATATATATATATATATATATAACAGCTGTCTTTTGAAGGTTAGTATTAACTGAAAAAAAGGTGACTGCAATAAAACTAGTGCCATCTATGTGTTAGGCCCGGGACTTTTCAGCCCATGTGTTATAATTCCTGTTCAGGACTGGGTGTTTTTCCTGCTAAGCCCAACTCAATTTTAAAATTCCTATGTAACAGGGGTAGACAACCTTTTTGGGAAAAGTGCCATTACCTAATAAAAAAAAATCATGTGTGCCACTTCAAACTTTAACAAACAAAAGAGCATGAAAAGGTGAAAAATTTTTACTTACAAACTTATCATGGAATTTTTACGCAAATAACATATTTTATGCATCTAAGTTGCGGAAATTTAAAAACATAATAAATAAGGTCAAATTATAAAATTAAGTTTTATTGTTAAATATTTTTTTTCAGTTTCAATCAGTTAGGTTAGATATACAATAAAAATAAGTAGCCAGAAAAATTCAATTCTAAACAATTATTAAACAGTCAGTACTTTCTTAATATGACTTTTTAATCAGTAGATTTTTTGCTGAGTCACCTACATTAAGATAAGTTCTTGAAGATGCTAACAAAATTAGGTTGTTTTAGGAGTGCATCAGTTTCTTTTTTCTCCAAGATCGAGACAAAAAAGCAAAAGTGTCATCACAAAAGAAGATATATGATCAATTAGGATTGGAAAAGTAATCTTAAATCCTTGTAATCTTAAATCTAAATTATTCAAATGTTTTATAGTATCGGTAAGAAAAACTAAATCTCAAAGCCTATATATCTTCATTCTTGAGAAACAAGCACTCACTAGGCAGTTCATTGTTTTCTTCCAGATATTTTAAAACACACAATCCCTCAAATTCCAGAATCTAATGAATGCACTTCCTTTAGAAAACCAATGCTCACACAACAATGAAGGAGTGTTGTCTACCTTATAATTTTCTACTGTAATTTAATTAAGTGTATTTAAAGTAAATTATGATAATTTGTTTTGTCTGACACAGCTACTTTTCCATAAAACAGTAAACAAAATTAATATTTATTATTTTTTCAAATTTTTTAATTTTTCTATAAGTTTCTGCATGCCACTCTTACAATTCATCTGTGCCATGGGTTTGCCACCCCTAATACTAAATCATAACTGTAATAAAATACGTTGAAATTTATAGTTCATAATCATTCCAAATTCAGACAACACCGGTGTGATCACAGCATCAGAACAGGGAAAATGCAATCTCACATATGATACCGTGGGCCCTGAAGTGATCAAATATATGTCATTATGGTCCTGAACAAGTTAATGGTTACTTGTAGGAACAAATTAAAAGGTAACCAAAAAGTGAACCTGATAGCAATAATTTAGCTCATGTATATTTAATAATAAAAAATTAAATTATTAATAATGATTATATTTCAAATATATTGATGATTTAATTGTTATCGGTAAAAATAATGAACATATTCCAAATATTGATTTTACTCTAATGACTAACTGAATTAAAACAAACAGTCACCCAAGAATGACAGATTACCTAGATAAAAATTTGATTATATATAATAAATTAAATATTATTAAAGCAACCTTTTAGAATACTTATATTCATATTCTCATTCATTGAAATATTATTCTTTATTATTTACAATCTAACAATTTTTTGGTTAGTAAAAATAGGGACATATTTAATAATTTTAAAAAATGTATGTGATATAATTCTTCATGGTGAACTAACGCAGGCAAAGCTTGGCAGCGAAATTTTATGTCGAGGAGGCATAGTAAGAAAGCAGTTTCTCTAAACATATATTTTATTCTTTAAATAAGCCAAGTGAATCTGCTCACCACTGGAGCAATTAAAACAATAAGTTAAAAAATATATAATCATCAAAAATAATATAACCAGACTTTGGTTAAATGATTCGAACCCCTCCTTCATTTTTCTAACTTCTAATAAAATGAAACATCTTTAAAAAATACTAAGCAACAAACCAGTTGCACACATCTAATATGCCTTCAGTCGAAGAGCCCAATCATTTCGTCTGAAAGCGACGATCATCTCTCAACCAACCCCGGTCTCCTTAAATACTTACACGAGCCAAGTTAGTTAAATCTACATTGCAGCCGTTGCCAACTATAAATATCAGAACTCGCAAAAAGGTCGGGTTCGAATCAGTTTATTTACTTGAGATCATGGCGCGTGGTTGGAAAAACTTAAGGACACCATAAAAATTCGGATCCTAAAATAATTTTTTTTTAAATGTCTAACAGTATGTTATTGGTCAGATCATAACTATTAAAATAAATTTTCTTTTTGCATATATTTATAATAAATTCAATAATATTGACTTGTTAAAAGATCCCCCCCCCATTTATTTTGTTTTTATTTTCTCTATTGTCTATATTCTTTTAACCCTTTATAAAGCTGTGTGGTAAGTATACTTACCACCAATTTAATTTTTAGACGTCCATGGCAAGCTATTGTCCCACCTATGATTTATGCTGCAAGAACTTTAGTTAGTATGACAACTCATACTTGGATTTTCAAGACACAAGTGCAAAAGTAGACATGTAAAATCTGAGTAGCAAGAAAACTGTTGTAGATGACATACAATTAACTAAAGTTGGTGACCATATGCAAACTTGACAAAAAACATATAGATGTTGACACGAGAACAAGATACATTAGTACATGAGAACAAGATACGTTAATATAGCTTGCAATGTATGGATCCCAGTTTTCTGAAATTTTATGGAAAGTAATGTATAAATTTTTGAATACAAATTACATCTAATTTATAATTTCTTCAGTATATTTTAATATTTACAAATATCCTGCAATGTGATATAAAAAGAAATGCAAAATATTAGATGTCCTTCCTTTAAATAGCACCCAGTGGGTGGTGGAAAACATACTTCCCATTTAAAAAATGGGTCTTAAAAATCAAAATAATTTTCAGTTATAAGCTAAATGATTTTTTTCCATCTATAAATCAGACTAAATTTAAAAAAATATTCTAACATAACATAGCTAGGACAAAATGGCCTTATAAAGGGTTGATTTTGTTAGATGGCACTACCGGTTTTTTTAAAAATTCAATACACTTTTTTTCAATTCATCTTTCATTCCCAATAAAAATTTAAAAAATTTTTCATGTTTCTTCAGTTACATAATTATGTTTTTTTAAAAATATTTTTGAAAATGAAAACAAGTCAAGCTTCAACAAGAAAACTGCTTTGATCCTGGAATTTCAAGGTAAGAAAAATTTTAGGAAATGCAAAACTGTGATGGCAAATAAATTTTATAGTTGAGAAACTAATACAGCCATGCACTCAAGCTACAACAACAAAATAAATAACTAAAATAAATAATTTATTTCTGCACAAATGATATTTTTCAAAACATTTCATAAGGCAAAATAGCAATTTCAATTTTTTTTTTTAAAGGAAATCATAACCATTTTAAATTTTTTACAGCGTAGTATTTAATAATGTATTTTCAATTGATATTTAACTAATTTTAAATGCATTAAGAGAACTTTTCCCAGAACTTAAAATTGTTATTAATGAAAATTTTTCAATATTACTGGGTTAAAGATTAATTTTCCTTTTAGATTTTGTCTTTTTTGAACAATAAAACCTAAATAAGAACAAATTATAAATAATTATGATCATGTTATGATTACCTAAAAGAAAGTAAATTTTCTCAAGTCTGTTTTAGAAATAACCTTTTATCAAGTTTTGTTTTATTAATTCTTTTAATTATTTTATTTTTGTACATTGCATTATTAGACTTGCAGTTTAAAAATTGGCAGATGACTTATTTAAGATGTCTCGTTGATTATCAGGACCTTAAAAAAAGTTTTCCAAATAGAGATAAATGTAAGAAATTTTAAATTTTTTGGATCACCCTTTCCTTTTTTCATAATTGTACAGTAAAACAAAGATGAGCCTAATGATTCTCAGAAATTGGAACATATCACAACAAAGGAAGTAATATTCTTTTAAACAATGTTTTTAACATTTTTTAGAGAAAACATCTTGTTCACTATATGATAAAATTAAAGAGTAATTAAAAAACAGCAATTAAGAGTATTGATTAAAAATGTTGTTTACTGTGTCCCTAGTTTCTGCTTACTGGTGTAAGTCCTTTATCAAATTCTGGAATATTTATTTATTACTTGATCAAGATGCATATTTATGTAGAATGCATAGTAAAATATGATTAATAGTTAATTTTTTTTCCATAAATTATAAATAATAAACAGTTTTACCAAATGAAAATGATTAAAGAGGTAGTCAAGACAGCAATAAATATATTTTTCTGTATTACCTAAGAAACAGTGCACTTATATTTAATAGATTATACAAATCTTCCAATTAATTTTCTGCCCTCAAATCACACTTTCAATAACTGCCACTTCCTTATTTGTTAAAATAACCCTGTGTGAATAACTCTTCCTGGTTCTTTATACAATATTCTTTAAGCTGTCTCACCAAAGGATTTTTTATAAGAAAAAAAATGTCCAATCCAAAATGAGCTCATGCCAAGAAAAACTAGTGTTAGAAAATATTTCCCACCTTCACAAATGTAGCACACAAATTAATAGGAATATGTCAGATTAATAGGATTTGTAATTTAAATACCAGTGAAAATTTTTTAAATATACGAGTCGCATTCAATCTAGCAAAATTAATTATAGAGCAGATTTAGCATTTCTTGTTAACATTGATTTGTAAGTCCCCAGCAGAATTTTATGCAATGAGCTAAAAATTAATTTAGAATGGAACCATTATTTTGAAATTAGATGAAAACTTTTAGAGCTAAGGAAGGGAAAAGACCAAATTTAAATTCTTACAAGACAATCAGGTAATTTCAAAATGTACCTTCATTTTACTCCATTAAATTTATGTCCTTCTTGTAAGTACAAAAACACTGAAGAAAAATCTTTATCTGGAAATCCACTGTTCATCATCATTCTGTAAATTTGATGAGCCAAGGAACCCATTGGTGTTGGAGATGCAGTTTTCAATGCAGCTTGTTGTGCTAAGCCCAGATCCTATCAAACATTTCAAAACATGTTATTCCCAGAAAATTGTTACAGGATACATATTTAAGAAGTATATCAATATAGAAAGGGGGTAAAAAAAAACGAATGTAGGAAAAAATCATGACACGAAATAAATGATGAATTTTGAAAAAGAGCACAATGAGGATAAAAAGAAATGGAAAAAAATGCAGACCTTTTAAAACCAGTTTAGAGTAAAAATTTTTTTAAAAAAACAGCAGAATGGTCTTAAAACAGTAAAAAAATGTGGACATATTTTTCTTTCTTTCAGAGCCAAATTCCAGTTTAACAAAAATTCGAAATGGATATTTGATGCTATCTTTCTTTTGGTAAGAAGAAAACAAAATTATTAAATTTCATGTTTCTATATAGATAATAGGGTTGCTATTTTGGTGAATTAATTATCATTTTTGATGCCAAATAATTTGTCCTCAGGGGGTGTATTAAAATGGAATTCTAATTGAAGTAAGTATTTAGGTAGAGGTATTTAATATATTCTAAAACAAATGTATGATACTTTATTAATGATGTTATATACAATACAAGACAAAACAAGCCATACTTTTGCCATTAAAGCAGTGCCAAATCCTCCATTGTAATCATTTGCAGCAGGAACATTCTCCATCACTCCTGGTACAGGATTATACACTTCACTCGCCCATGACCTTCCAGAACTCATGTTAAGAATTTTCCCCATCATTTTAGGATCTAACCCTAATCTGTAATACTTCTGTAATTTCATTCAATGCATACAAGCAGTCATATTTTACTATTAGATCATAAACACAAACAGGAATGTCTACCAACCGTATGCCTAAGTTCATTGCTTCAGAAGTTCCAATCATTGAAATAGCCAGAGCCATATTGTTACATATCTTAGCTCCTTGTCCTGTGCCAACAGGGCCACAGTGCACAGCATTTTGGCCCATACATAGAAGAATGTCTTTTACTGCATGAAATTCAGATTCTTTTGCACCCACCATGAATGTAAGAGTTGCATTTTTGGCAGCATTGACACCTATGAGCAGAAAAACTACACATTTCCAAAAATCCATAATCATCAAGCCTCTTAATAACTACTCTTTATACATTGAGCATTTTTATAACAAGGCTATTAATAATTATGCTCAAATTACAAACAGGAAAAAAAAAAGACTATTGCAATCAATAAAAAAATAAATACATAATTATAATTTAAATGTGAAAATGTCCCAATTTAAACATAAGTACAAAATGAATCTAAAATTAAAGAAAACATCTGATTTTTACAAAGCCTAAAACAAAACACATTTCAACTATTTCTATAATATTTGAAATTAAAATTTTAAAAAAAAAGAAAAAGCAAAAACTTTTTTAAAATTTTTATTTATACTACTCAGAATTTACATATCTATTGGGAGGGGGGTATGAATTTCAATATTATCTGATAAATTACTGTTATTTTTTTTATATCAGATGAACTTACCATTAACTTATTTACTAGCCAGCTATCAATAACTAGTAAAAAATAAACCATGTAAATATAAAAAGTAAAAACATGAAAATACAAACAATTATAAGGATTTCAATAATATCAAGAAAAGAAAGCACATTATAAATTTGTTATTGTGGGTCAGAATTCGCAAACTGTGGCTCTTTGCATAGAGATGTTCAGATTTTTGCATATATGTATTATTGAAAGTAATTATGTCCACAAAAAATTGTTTCCCTTTCTCTTTTTTTACTATCCATGGGAAAAATTTACTTATATTGTTTACCTGATAAACCAGTCTAATTTCTAAGCATAAGTGGACAGTAGTAAAAAAACTGCCTTATAATAAAAACAATATTTGATAAGAGGAATAATTTAACTGAAACATATGACAATTTTTTTAAAAAAATAGTATTTTCTGTTCTCAGGATATTTGGCCCAACATATTCATGGAAACAAACATTCCCTTTCCAGAATCAAAAATTAAAAATAACTACCTACTTGCTAAACAAAACCAAGCTTTCAAAATCAATGCAAGATCACAGTTCTAAGTAAAATAACTTGCACTTTTCACAGTCTTTTTTTTTACTAAAAACTCATATATATATATATATATATAATTGTACATGGGCCTATTTAGCATTATAAGAACACATCACAGCCTCGAGGGGCAAGGATTTGCCTGAGGATGGTACTAGATCTTGTTCAATAACCAACAGCCAACACAGATGTTGCTTACAAACTGTGATCCATTGTCAGATGTTAATCTGCAAAGTAAGCCATATTATCTCAGAACAACTTCCTCCAGGAAAACTATTGTACATTCTTTGACAGTAGCATTTGGGAGTGCAAAAAGTTCTACCCATTTTGTTGAACAATTCTCAATGATAAAGATCAATTTTTTTGTTATATTTGGTCTCAGCTAATGGACCTAATAAATTTATGACTAAGGTTTCAAACCTTTGTGAGTAGACAGGTGTCAAAAGTAAATGTAATGGGTTTTGATTATCAGTTTTGTATCTGCTACATTCAACAATTCTTAACATAGTCAGAAATAAACTTCAGCATTCCAGTGGAATAAAATCTTATGTAAACTATGATAAGTTCCATCAGACCCTAGTGTCCAGCAGCAGTAATGCAGAACTCTTCCAGAATATTTTTTCCCATTCAGAGAAGGGACCATTTATTGGGCTTCTTCTGACTCAAAATCTGATGAGAATCTCTACAGCACTCTTTGGTACTTCAAGTAATCTCTACTTGTCATATTAGCATAATCTTCATCTTTGCTTTTTTTCGCCCCAAAACATTTGATTATTTTTCGAAGTTCACCATCCTTCAGTTGTTCTCTTGAGCTCTTTGGACTATGGAATGGGATATCCACTGATATAGTACAAACATCACAAACTGTCTTCTTGTGTTCACATTCTGGGCATGGCAGCATATTAGCAATCACATTTGATTTACCAGAAACACAATCTACTTTCAGAATGTACTCTTGTAACAGTTCTGCCCATCTAGCAAACCATCATGATGATTTTAAACACTTCACAGTTTGGAGATCAGAAACCACATGAACTTCTATTCCTTCAATATATCCTCTGAACTTGCCCACACAACTGCAATAGCTTCTCTTTCAATACTTGAGTAGCTCCTTTCAGCAGAATTTAACAACCGACAGACATATTTAATCAGGTGTTCCTCTCCTTTGCCTTGAAGTAGAGAGAACAGCTCCCACAGCATAACTGCTAGCATCAGTTCTAATATAAAATGGCTTTGAGGTGTCAGCTTGTTTCAGAACAGGACTCATGGGTAAACATTTCTTTAATGTCTTGAAAACAAATCATTCTGCATTTTTTCACATCTATGATACTTACTTCTACGTGAGGTTGCTAAAAGATCTGGAACTATCAGAAAATTTGGAATGAATTTGCAATACCATGAACAAGTCTAGAATGGATTGGACTTGTTTTGACTTTCTTTGGTAAAGGGATTTGTAAAATAGAGGAAACAGTGTCGGGATCAACTTCTACACCATATGAAGTAATCCAGTGTCCAAGATACTTCACACAGGTACATCTATTAGCGTTCAGGTTGAGTTGTTTAAGGTGTTTGAAAACAGTTTCAAGATCCCTAAGGTGTTGTACAAAGGAATCTGATATCACAATATCATCCAAATACACAAGTACTACTTACCTGCTTATGTCAGGTAATAAACTGCAGAAATTGTTCATAAGTCATTGCAGGAGCATTTTGCAATCCAAATGGCATTCAAATGAAGTGGAAATTTCCTAAGGGACAGACAAAAGCAGCCTAATCTTGATGTGGAGGATGGACATTTACCTGATGATATCCAGATTTAACATCAATGTGTGTGGGTTGATACATATGCTGAATGCTCAGTCTCATGCAATAAGTCACCCAAATAGAGTAATGGATATGCATCTGGAGTGGCATTTGCATTTAGTTTTCTATAGTTGAAACAGTCGTATCATACCATTTTGCTTTGATACCAGCACCACAGAAGCATTCCTCAATAAATCCTTTTGCTAAAAGATCATCAAGTTCTTTTCACAACTGTTCCTTTTTTTGCAGGAGACATTCTGTATGGAGGTATAGAAACTGAAGGAATTTTTGTCACCTGTTTTGATGTAATGTTCAATATAAGGCGTAGCTTCTCCCCCTAGATGGAAGGTACTCTAATATATCCTAAACAAGGTGTTAAGTTCAGTCTTTTGAACTAAAGACAAGTTTTTTCCTTCTGCACGCAAATTGAATGAGTTGATAGTTACATTATCTTGTTTGGGAGGAACAATGTCTATACATTTTCCAAACTAAGTTATGACAAGAATTGTCATTGAAATACCATCCTTAGTTTTCACATCTAGGACAACATCAGCCGCTTGAAGGAAATCTAATCCTAGGAGAGTTCGATTACTTTTGGGTTTCAGCAAGATTACAAATTCTGTGTAAACTTTCCATCCTTCAATTTGAATCAGGACAGTGACTGTAGACACACTTCTAATGGTTTGCTACCCATCAGCTAAAGTCATGGTTATGGTAGACTTTTTCAAGAAGATATTTTTGTTTTAAATAATTCATACAGTTTTTCACCTGAAATGGAGAGGGTAGCTTAAGTGTTTGAAAATTAACACCCCAAAAAACTATGTCAATGAGGAAAATTAGTCCATTGGGATCCGTAAAGCACGTATACAGGTTTACATTAATCTCTTGGACTTCCTTTTTAACTTGTGTGCAAGTTAGACACTTGCTTTTGATGATTCCAGGACTACCACAACCAAAGCAAGTCAGTCTTTTTCTCCGGAAAATATCAATCTTTATGGATCAGTGGAAGGAGGCTTTCCTAGTCTGGGATTTCTCCGTGTTGAGTTCCTTCTCTTTTCTATATTTGAGTTACTTTTGTTTTTGATTCTGACACATTAGTAAAACTCCAACTTTCAAACAAGAGTTTCCACTGTTTGGATTTGAACCCATTAGTCAATAAAGTGAGCTTTTATATTAGGAGGAACACAATATTTTATATGATCAGCAATTATCAAGTCAGAAAGTTGATCAAACAAACCTGATATCCATACACTGAAATAATTTTTTAACTCAGAGGCAAAGTCTTGCCAAGTAATATCTGGTTGTTTTGTGTTCTGAAAGAACAGTTGTTGAAGCCATTCCTGATTAAGTTAAAATCTTTTTAAAAGAATGTCATAATCTTCTAAAATTTCTTCTACTTCTCTAGCTACGATTTGAGCAATATCATAAGGGAGAAATCATATAAGATGAGAAGCCCAAAATTCGTTTGGAATTTCAGCCCTTTGAGCTTGCTGCTTAAATAAGACAAGATACAGACTAATGTCATTTTATGCTGCATTTAACTTCAGCAAAAGAGTGGACAAATCTAATTTTGGTTTGTAGTGAGTGGACAGGTTTGGAGTAACTAGTTCCATTTTTATTTTCAATTCTCAATTTTTCCAATTCAAAGTCTCTAGTCTCCTTTTTCTGCCCATACTTTTTTGCAAAAGTTTTTTCATATTATTTATGATTTACAATTAGATCTCCAAGATCAATAAATTTCATATTAAGTTTAACCTGGTCCTCTCAACTCATTAGTAATTTCTAGATCACATTTTCTGGCATTGGATAGGAAAGACTGTTTGTTTAATACACTAATTTGTTACTGAACATAAATACTTGAATATGATTACTAAAAGCAACAACAAAAGCAAGTAAATGAAAATTTTTTACAAATAAATGACAGTCAAACCAATATTCACATTCTAAAATTAAAAAAATAAGGTACGATTCTTATTTCATAACAAACTTTTTTCATTGAATTAAATGCCAATTCCTGGTAATAAAAAATAAAACAAAGAATGAGTGTTTAATCCAGCAAAAAAGCCCACTGCTTATACAGCAAAATAAAACTATACTTAAGTGCAATTTTACCATGAAAAAAAATTAAAAAAGAAGACTTAAAAGATACTCTTTTCTCATTCTTTCAAGATCACTTGAATATAAATAAAGACTCAAAACAATACTTGGAAAAAATAAAAGATCATTTCAGGAATTAAAAGACGATTCATACATATAAACTATTTATGGAAAACAATGATTTGACTTCAATTATGTATACTTCATACTTTTATCAATTACACAATATAATATAATTCAATTTCATCCTTAAATTTTAAAATTTAATTTTCACAAACATAACAGGATAAAATTCAGATATTTGTATAAAACATGTAGCTGTAATTTGCATAAACAGCTATAAAAAATATTTTTTTCGAAACAAAACATGTGAAAGTTTTATAATTAAGCAGCATTACAAATTAAACCAATTTACAATATTTAAACTAAACAAGACACTTTTCAACAGTTAAAATAAAATTGAGATTATTCAATAATTTAAAGATTTTCTAGCAACACAATTTATACTAAATGAAAATGTTCAAATACATAAATTGAAAATTTTCATGCCTTTCAGGTTTTACATAAAAAGCAGTAATAATTTGTAGAATATAAACAAAATAATTATTACATCAAAATGCAATAATTTACAACAAACTGTTTTATAAATTCAAAATATTCAAGGTAATAAAAGTATGTATAGTTTTAACTTTCGATTATGGATGAATCTGTGATTTTAAGATTCAGACGAACCAATATAATTAATCCCAAAAAGTTCGTGTGTCAAGGATATCACAAATTGATTTTAATAATTTCAGCTATACTTGAATATCAAACAAGCAATAGAGCTTATGTTGTACCTAGATATTATATTAATAGTAAAATATCAGGTTCATACATACTAACTATAAGCGTAAATAATAAAAATATCAATTGAGTGAAGCAAATCGGATGCCAGTTATAAGAACACATCACAAAACAGCTTCTACGGGTAAGACTTGCCACTTAACACATCAGTCAATAAGTCCCAGGCCTAACTAATAAAACAACAACTATTCTGCAAAATTGAATTTTATTTATCAAGATACTACCCCTTCAAGAGTGATACATACAGCCCAGTGTCTTCTAATTTATTTTGTACAATTTGTCTTTGCTCTCAAAATAGGCTTCTACTTCGGTAATCACTTCTTCATTTGTACCAAACCTCTTTCCCTGCAGCATTCTTTTAAGATCTGCAAACAGCTAGTAGTCACTGAGGGCCAGATCTGGACTGTACGGTGGTTGGGAAAGTAATTGGAAGTGCAATTTGATCAATTTGACCATCATTTCCATGGACCATGTCATTGTCTTTGTGAAACAATACTTTCTTTTGCATTTGAGGATGTTTTTTCTTTATTTTTTAATTTAGTTGATCCAATAACGCCATGTAATATTCACTATGAATTGTTTTGCCTTTCTCAAAGTAGTCAAAAAACAAAATGAAATGAGCATCCCAAAATACGTACGCCATAACCTTACTAGCTGAAGTTAAGAGTTTTTGGTCGCTTTGGATGCCTTTCACTGGCTTCTGTCCACTCAGCTGACGATCTTTTTCATCCAGACGTGTAGTAATGTATCCATGTTTCAGCCACTGTCACATATGTATGTAAAAAATCCTGTTTATTTTGCTTAAATAGCTCCAAACAACACTCTGAATCGTCGATGCGTTGCTGTTTTGATCAACAGTGATAAAACGCGGTACCCGCTTTGAACACAGCTTTCTCAGAGACAAATGATCATGCAAAATAGCAAATGCACTGCCTTCTGATACCTTTAAATTCTCTATTATCTCACGCAACTTCAATTTATGATTGGCTAAAACGATTTCATGCACTTTTTTGATGATTTCTGGAACTGCAGAATTTGGGTGACCTGAACGTTCAACATCATTTGTGTCTATATGACCACGTTTTAAGCCAGCATACCATCTTTTAACTGTTGTTTGCGATGAAGCAGAGCCTGGATAACATTTATCGAGCCATTGTTTTGCTTCAACAGCATTTTTACCCCATCAGAAAGCAATGTTTGATTAGCACACAAAATTCTTTTTCATCCATGGTTTCCAAACAGTTGCCACTGTTGCCACAAAACACCACTGTAACTTTAACTAAACAAGATATTCTCTTGAAATTTTGACACGTGCGGTTTGAAAGTTAGTACTACTAGGTTAGGCTTAGAAAAATTAGAAGATAGCACCATCTATATGTTAGGCCCAGGACTTATTGAGTGATGTGTATTATGTTATTTGAAAGTCACAAGGGTATATATGTCACACTAAGTATCTAAGTATGGGCTCTTGAATAAGATTTCTTTAATGATTAAACTAATTATTTATTTACAACTATTTGCATTTTCATTGGCTCACCAAGGATGGGCATTCCGCATTGTGGTCTTAGTTAGACTGCCAGTCATACTTTCTATGGGAAAGCAGTGCCACCTTGTGGATAAATGTATTCGTTACAGCAATTTTATTCTAAATTATTACTACCAAAAAATTGGTACCTTTAACATAACCAATATCAATTTTATATGAAAATGAGATTTTAGTTTAACTATTCAGAACAAACTTTCCATCTTTTATATGCAAGGACAACCAAAATTGATTTGAATTATAAGTGCATCTATGAAATTTAAAATGTACCTTTGGAAATACTGGTAACGAAATATTTCAAAAATCTTGAAAGTTTCAATTCCTAACATTTTCATAGGTTTTCTAGTACTGAGCCACAGAATTAAAAATGTCTTCAATAGTTATTAGTTTTGAAAAAAATGGCAAATGTTATTGTTTATATATATAGAACATAGGTTCCCAAACTTTTGTCGCAGACCCCTTGCCATGTTTTTCAGCTTGAGATAGATCCCTGCTTAATTTCATATTGAATTTTTGCAAATTTATCAACTTAAATGTCTTTTCGATAGCTGATACTACTACCCTTATTTTGAAAGAATTAAATTTCTAACTGTAATGAAGTATAGTGCTTAAAATTTAAAAAACACATGTTAATCACTTAAATTAAAAATGAATTAATAAATGTTGTTGTCGTGTCCTTCCCGCAGGGAAGGAATGAAAGCTGCCATTGCCTGTGAGACAGGTTGGACTTCTTAACGATAGATGGCGACACCACCTATCTCCACCTCCACAATTTTAGCACTGAATTGAAGGGGAGGGAAATATTCTCCAGCCCCCTGCACTCGTGGTTTCTGCTGCGACCGCCCACAAGACTTTCGGACCCACTGATTTAACGAGCACATACTCCATCTATACTTAGAGCATCGGACCCAGGCACTCCGGTCTGGAGTCCGATGCTCTAACCACTAGGCTACCTACAGCCCCGAATTAATAAATAAAATAGTTAAATAAATAACTATATCAATTTTTTCAGATTTAACCATAAATCTCTGTTAGTAGTGTGTGTCCAGTTTTTTGTTTTTAAGATTGGCAAACGCGCTGAAACTCCTTCACACTAGGAAAAGCAACTTTAAATTTCCTCACAATATTCTATAGTTCGGGACAAATAACAGGTTTGTAATGTGACATTTTTCTTCAATGTGACCATATGAATTCATTGCCAATTGTGGTATTACCACAGTCAAAGCATTCTCCCACCTGGTTTCAAACTCTGAATAAAAGGCATTTAACTGTTGAATGCAGGTTAACATGTCCTGACAGATTGTCTGTTTCCAGTTGATAAAATTAGGGATCTCTAGTATTATCTTTCTTTAGCTGAGCTGGAGAAAAATGCTGAAATAGTTCTTGTTTTAGTAAAATTCATGCTGTCCCCTTGTAAGTACAAACTAACCTCATTAAATTTAGTAAATAAATCTGTTAAACAGATAAAATTTGGTTTCCCACTTGATTAAATTTTCTTTTAAAATTAAAGTCCTGTTCTAGTTTTATGAAAGCCACTATTATAGCCCCCCCCCCTTACACCTCAATGGACCCCAAATTACTTTTTGCTGACATGGACTCTGCAGATCGTCATAGACCTTTGGGGGTTTATATAGACCACTTTGGGAATCAATGGTTTAGAACCTTATTAAAATACAAAAATATCATAATTTCAGTATAATAGTCCTGATTTTAACTGCTACTGAAATGCAAAATTGCAAAATCAAATAAATAAAAATTATTTTTAAATCCCAAAAATAGTAATAAGGAAATTTTTCATATATATTTATATAATGCAAAAATTGAGTTCATTTTATCAAATTTTGGAACAAAGAAATTTGGTCAAGTTAATATTAAACAAAATTATCAAAAAGAAAATTCAATAGCAGAAAATAAAATTAAAAAAAAAATGGAATTTAAAATACAAAAAAAAAGTTATTTTTCTGTAAAAATTACAATCAAAGACCTAATCTAAATTATGTTTTTACAAATATATAATTACAAATATTTTGTTAATGAACATAAAATTAAAGCAAGCTACAGAAAAAAGTCTCAATTTTGAGTCATCATTTAGTAACAGACCAAAGTAAACCACGAACAAATACCTCACTATTTAAATAATAATGCATTTTTAAAAGATTGGGTTAGGTTAACATCACTGCCCCCCCCCCTTGACAAAATCAATTCTACCAACCAGATTGCACTATAATATGTGACAAGCGTTCTACAATAGAAATAGAGATTCAAATTTTTTTATTTTTATATTAATTAATGCTAAAATCATTCAATATTTATAAATATTAAGTTAAAAGAATTTGACAGTCTTTATATGGATATTTGAGCAGAAAAAAAATATTATAAAAGAAAATCAAAGAAAAAGGATTTTACAATCAAAAGTTCAAAATGTATTTCAATGAAAGTAGAACATGTTAAACCTCCAGAAACTGGTGCATCCAAGAACAAAGCTCCTCGTTTCTCAGCCATCACTGCTAGATCTCTTGTAGTTGATGGATCGATTGTTGAGCAATCAATGAGTAGTGTACCAGGTTTGACTTGCCTACAAAATATAGAATACAAATAAATATAATTTATAAATTGTTGGCGCCAGTTGGCGAGAATTCCTTGTATAGATTTTGCTCCGAGCCATCTGTTGTAACCTTGTATTCAGTTCGAAAAGTTTAGCGATCCCATATGATTGGGATCCGTTTTCGCTCATTAAAATTTTGTTGTTAAATTTACAGTCCATTAATTTATATCGGCAACATAAATAATACATGATTTTTTGAAAAATCCTAAATAGCTTTACATCTATATAAAGTAATACTAACTCATTACTATATCTCAGGAACTATTAAACCCCAACAGATTTGAAATTTGGTATAAGCATGTTTCTTTCATGGAGTAGAGATCCGCTAAGAACAGATTTTGTGAAAATCAAACCCCTAGGTAGAAAGGTGTTACAGGGGATTATGGGGTGTTTTCAATAATTATTTCCATTTTTAAACTATTGGACATAGAGTCTTGAAATTTGGCAAGCAGATTCCTTTCATGGAGTAGAGATCCACTACAAAATGGGTTTGCAGAAAATTGATCTTTAAATGGCGTTTCGGGGGGCTAAAGGAGTGCTATAGATAATTTTTATTTTATTTTTAAATCACACGACGGAACTTGGTACACAGATTCCTTTCAAGGAGTAGAGATTTGCTACAAAATGGTTTTTACGAAAATAGCCCCCAAGTTGCGTTGCAGGGACTTATGAGGTGGTATAGGCAATTTCCATTTTTAAACTATTAGATGTACAGTCTTGAAATTCAGTACACAGATTCTTTTCATGGAGTAGAAATCTGCTACAAAATGTTTTTACGAAAATAGACCTCCAAGTGGCGTTGCAGGAGCTTAAGGGGCATTATTTCTATTTTTAAACTATTAGATGTACAGTCTTGAAATTTGCTAAGCAGATCCCTTTTACAGAGCAGAGATTACGGTCAAAATGAATTTTGTGAATATCGATCCCCCAACGGATGTTGCAGGGGATTAAGGGGTGTTATAGATAATTATTTCTGTTTTTAAACTCTTAGATGTACAGTCTTGAAATCTGGTATGCAGAGATTCTTTTTATGGTGTAGAAATCCACTACAATATGATTTTTACAATCGACCCCCAAATGGCATTGCGGAAGATTGAGGGGCATTATCGATATTTCAATTCTTGCACTGTTAGACGTACAGTCTTGAAATTTGGTAAGCATATTTCTTTCATGGAGTAAAGATCTGCAAAGAACAGATTTTGCAAAAATTGAATGCCAAGGGTCATTATGGGGGATTAAGGGGTTTTTCAATAATGATTTCCATTTTTAAACCAATGTACAGTCTTGAAATTTAATAAGCAGATTACTTTCATAGAGTAGAGATTCACTACAAAATGGGTTTAGTTAAAATCGAATTCCCAGTGGCATTGTGGGGGCTTAAGGGGTGTTACAGATAATCATTTCAATTTTTAAACTATTAGACAACAGTCTTGAAATTTGGTAAGCAGATTCCTTTCCACTTCATGGAGTAGAGATCCACTACAAAATAAGTTTTGCGAAAATAACCTTCACAGAGGATTAAGGGATGTAACAGATTAATATTTCCGATTTTAAACTATTACACTTACCTGCTTGAAAATTGGTAGGCATGTTCCTATCATGGAATAAAGTTCCTCTAACAAAGAGTTTTACTAAAGTTGAACCCCAAGGGGATTCATTGAAATGGGTCAAGGGGAGTCATAGAAAAAAAATTCCTATTTTTCAATTGTTAGACCCACACATTTGAAATTTGTTAAACATGTTTCTATGGTTGAATAGAGATCCACTAAGAATGGATTTTATGGAAATTTGGAGGGAGCTGGGGGCTTACCCAGGGAGATATTGACAAAAAAAATTCCAGTTTTCGAGCTATTAGGACAATAATAATGAAAATTGTTTTGCATGTTTCTCTTGTTGAATTGAAATCCGCTAAGAACGGTTCTTATAGAAATCGACCTGCAATGGGGTTATGGGGTGTATTGTTGATAGAAACTCTGCTTTTTGCTCTATACTTGAAATTTTTCATGAATATTTGTTTTATGGGGTAGAGATCCACTGAAAATTGGTTTTGAAGAAATCCACTTCATTATATGGTTACAAGAGTGAAAAAATCATTCTACTTCAATTTTAGAGATTAATAGAAATTAATTACAAGTTCTGTTCCTTTTATATCAAGAGGTGAGAATTATACGTACAGTTTTCAATACAAATGAATTCCTAATGCTGGAACTTAGATATCAATAATTTATAAATGTATTATTACTATCAAGGCAGCTAATAGTTCCCTACATGGGTATTGTACCACCTCTTAAGGGATCCTTGATTTAGCAGCAAGAAGAGACAGCTTTACAGAATCTTCTTCTAATCTTAAAAATACCACTGCAGCATAAGCCTCTTTGCTTGCATCACAACAGGTATGAATTGTGCAGTGTTTCAAATTTTCTGCAGTTACATTTATCCACCTGGGCATATTAATTTCTTCAAGAATCTTTAGATTTTGGAAACATTGCAAGAATTTCTTTCTCAGATTGCTTGTAATTTCTGCATCCCATCTTATAAACATTTTCCAGGCTTTTAGTAACATTAACTTAGGGCACAGCAGAACCGGGACGGTGAATTCAATTGGATCAAAAACTGTATGAGCTGCTGACAGCATAACTCTGTTCGTTAACTTCTCAAGGTCAAAATTACCCACTCAGCTCATATTGACATTTAGAGAATCCAATTCGCAATTCCATTTTAGGTCTAGAGCAGGAGTTTCCCAACTGTGCTCAGTTTTGCTTCCTGTATATTCCCTATCTCTTGCATCAAAACCACCTTGTGACATCAAATGAATAACTATGGAAATAAAATAGTTTAAACCTTTGTGAACACTCCAAACTAGCAATAACACTATCAACATAAAAAACTTTGTTCCAATATATTTTTAAGTTCATAGTCAAAACTCTTACAAGCTTCAATGTGATATTCTATAATTGAAGCAAGTAGATAGGACTACTTTTAACTTCAAACAGAACTCTTGTATGGCAAAGCCCTTTTAATTTCTTTTCTTTTCCCACCAAAAAAAAAACCTATGTAATTAATCTGTCTTCTTGGAAACACTTATTTACAAAAAAGCCTTTCTAATATATGCAGTGATACCAAATTTCTTCGCCCTGGATCGTGCAAAAATATCTGGAATAAGTTCCATAAGATTTGGCCCGCACTGTAAACATTAGTTTAAAGAAGGATAGCCTTGATGCATCAAATACTAGTCTATTCTCCTTAATTACAAGATGATGAGGTATATAATTACCAAACAAAGAAATTTCATTTGAAGGAACTTCTTTGATGATTCCTTCACTAAGCTATTCTTGATATACCTTTTCACAAGTTGTGAGACAAAAGTTTTTCAGTTGTCACTTTAAGCCTTTTCTTGGCGAGATTGAAATTAGCAGGTAACGGAGAATTATTATCAGCCCATGGCAAACAAACTTCATAATGATTGTCTTGATTTAATTTCCCTACTTCAATAAATGCTCTTTAACCTTCAGGTCTATTTCATGCTTAGATATTTTCTCCTTGGATCTTTGATTCCAATAGCTTCCAATTGCCAAAGATCAGAAGTGTAAGCTTCATTTATAAAAAAGAAGTTACAGTCATAACTAAGTTAACCCTCCCAGAATTTACTTGAGCTGAGTTTAGACCGTCGTGAGATAGGTTAGTTTTACCCTCATGAAGACGGGTCGTCGCGACGGTAAAATCTGCCCAGTACGAGAGGACCCCTTTCCCATTAATATCCATCTAAGTTGGGTTTTGACTGCAACTAAACCTGAAGTCAATTGTTTTCTTTTGCCTGTCAGAAGCTTACCCATCTCTGCACCTATGAGGATTTGTATAGATTCACGAGAGATGTTGGTGTCAGTTAAGACAACAGCCAAGTCTTTCAACTAAGGACCTTCACTCACAGGTAATACATTTTCACAAATAACAGCTTGATCTAAGACATCAAAATTACTGGTGAAGTTCCCATTTAGTTGCTTTAATCTTATTTTACAGCAGTTATATTTACATTCCTTAGTAGAAACACTGCCAAAGAATGAATGTTTTATGGTCTCTAGGCGACTAACAGGATATTTCATTTCATCTGCAATACTCTTTACTACATACGACATTTGTGAGCTGATATCGAACAAAACACGAACTGTTTTCTTTTTATCACTGGAAAGAAGCTTGACCTTAAAGGTTTGAAGAAACACCTTTGAATTTGGGTTTACATTTGAAAAATTCACATAGTTCCTTGATGAATTTTCTTTTTTTTTATTTGTATTCTTGAGAAACCCAAGTTGATCACACATCAAAATTATATTCCTTTTACTACAAACAGGACATTTTAAAAACTTTTGACATTTTCTAACTGAATGTCCAGGCAAAAGGCATGCAAAGCAGCAGTTCATCTCCCTAACAATCTAGAGTAAGAGTCACTTTTTTCTAGAGTCAGCTTTTGAGCATTAGAACAATCAGAACTGGCATGCTTGCCGGAACAAAATATACATTTTGGTTTCTTTATTTCAGGTGCTTTGGATGATGCAATAACATGGATGCAGTTAGAATTTTGCCTCTTTGAATTTCCTGAACATATTTCTTTTTGCTCAGCAACAACTTTTCTTTTTGTAACACCAACACCGGACATCACCAAGGATATTCTTTCCTGTCCTTCTATTTCTCCTTTGAGAAATAACATCAAATTCTCCAACTGTTCCTTTGCAGAATTAGAGGCAGGACTTCTATTCTAGGCTCTTAGAAATTCCTCATCAAAACACGATTCAACTGTGGGGTAGAGAATTGATGCAAGTTAATCTGTTGTAACTCCCAAAGTTTCAAGAGCTCACGAATAAGACTATTTTATCACAAAGAAATGTTGGGAATAATTTTTTATTAGACTGCATAGAAATGATTAACTTCAACAACTCCCTCACATAAACTTCCACCAAAAGGTTTTCTCTCCCAAAACGAGCATTTAAACTGTAACAGCCAAGGCATAATTTTTGCCTGTCGGCGGGAAACTTCCCACAATTTCCCTTGCTCTTGAATCAATGACAGTGACTTGCACCAAATACTGAAATTTGTTTTCAGGAGCAACATCTTGATTTTTATCAATATGCTCAAATTGGCTACAAAAGGGGCTTTAAATCATCACCAAACTGTCAGAATTAAAGTTTAGGAAGAGAGAATTTTTTCTTCACATGACTAGCTTTGAGAATTTGTTGATAATTAATACCTTGATTTTGTGCTAGCAATCTCGCCAATTCTACTTCACTGTTAATTCTCAATTTTTTGCTTTCTCAGCTTGAAATTTTCCAATTCTATATCTTGTTCTTTTCTTGCTGTGACTTCTTTCTGTCTGTCACAAAACCTTCTAAAAGTCTTTTTAAAAAATCTGGGATCACTTTTATACTCATTACTATTAAAAATTATTGATTTTAGGTCGCACATTCTTGTCGTTGTTGGTACATCTTCGCCAATTTCTTTAGCCACATAAGCTAAATCTCCTCTTTTACAGGACTTTACTGATAAAAACATGCTTATAATTCAAAAATAGTTCAAAAAGTCTTGTCGTGAACATCAAAAATATTAGGGCAAACCAAGATTTCACCAAAATCTCAGCCAAATTTAAAAAGAGTTAAATATAAAAGGAATTAAATTCCTTCAAGTGTTAATGTTTTAATATTCAATAACATAACTCTGAGTAATAAACTCAACAGAAAGTAGTTTAAATTAAGAAAATAACACCTTTCATTAAATTAGAAAAATGGACATTTATAAAAACATACATAAATTTTAATAAAACTAACTTTTTTTATGGAAAATGCCAGATTCACAAGTCTTACAATTCTAAAAATTTATGGCTTAATTATAAACATAGTTATTAGTTTTAATACAAAAATAAAATAAAGAGCATTATCATAAATAAGACTTATTCTACTTAATCTTGTTTTAAAAACATCTTGGCAAAAAAGAAACCACATATCCCCTAATTAACATTTTAACTTCAAAAAATCTATGTCAAAATGTCTTTTCAATAAAATTTTTGAAAAGTCCCACAAAAGCAGAAAATGCTCACTGGAAAATTCCTTGTTCAGCAGTATACACTTCATGCACATGAGGACTAGAAGGCAACATAGTGATGATACGATCACAATTTTGAGCCATTTCAGCAGGATGCTGAGCAATTAAAGCACCACTGTCTATAAGTTGAGTCATTGCTTCTGGATATACATCAAACACTGTTATACTGTGGCCTTTATCCAGCAAATTTCTGGCCATGTGTTTCCCCATATTTCCCAAGCCAATGAATCCAATAGATGCACGAGATGCAGATTGCTCTGGGGAAAAAAAGCAGGATATTCAATTTGTTTTATGAAACCATAATATCAAAGCTATAATCTAATAATTTTGATACTTCAACAAGATGAAAATGCCTACATAAAGACTTTTGAAAAAATTTGTTGAAGCCCATATAAAAAATTACATTACTTACTTTAATAGCTTAGGTCAATAAAAGCTTAAAATAAATCTTAACACAGAAAATAATTCACATTAAAGTTTATCAACTCTTTTGTAGATATTACTAAGAATTGTTACCTTTTTGAACACATTCAATAAGTGGAAGAGAAGCAAATATACTTTTTCAAAATTCAGAAATTTAAATTTCTTCCACTCAGCAGAGAACCATACGTAGACGCCATAACGCTAATCATCATAAAAAAATTTTTAAATCATATCAACAACCAATATATTTCTTAGTTCTGGAAAATTAATTTCTACAATTTATTACAATTATATATAAGTCATAATACAAATATATGTATATATCCTTGAATATTTCCTTTTAGTTACAATCTTTTCATTGAAAATTAGGTTACATTTAAATTTAATAAGTGATTTGTCTCAAAGAATTCTTTTTCTAAACAATAATTATAGAAAACATAAAATTTTACAAAAGATTTTCTAATTTATTAATTGTTAAAATGAAAACTTAAGAATTCAGTTATTTGTTTTCTCCAAGTTAATACTAATAATAAAGAGAAAAAGAAAGAATAAGAAAAAATTTCTAAAATACAAACTATTAATTACATTAAATTTTAGTCAACTATTTTCTGGTTGGTGTTGGATGTTCACCAATAAAGAAGTAAGCTTTATTTAGTTGGCAGATTTAAGAGGGATAAACTATAATATAAAACTATCTTTTTCATCAGCCAGTCATGTACATTTTAATGAACCAGGTTTTCCCTTCCAAAGTTATATATATATATGTATACACTCAAAGTAATGTTTTGAAAATATTTTATCACAAATACTTCAGTCAGTCAAGTCGCATTATGCATACCAAATGAATTTGAAAAATCTTTACATTATAGATTATATTTATACATACATCTGACATAAATAACAATCCTTACATTGATATTGGTTTTCATTATTTTTCAGTTTCAGTAAAAGCTGGTATAATACATTTATTTAATAAATCTTTGTAGCATTTTGAATATTAAAGCATGTAACATAATAAATTGCAATTACATGCTTTTTTTTTCACACAAATAACAAAAAAAAGCATAACTGAATATTGCACTGTAATTATATAAATTAAAAGACATTGCATTATAATTTAAATCAGTTCCATCATACTGAATTTATGAAAATGAATTCTAAATGAGTTTCTTCCTTTTCCTTATTTTCCAAAATGCTCAAGCCTTAAAACAGAATTCAATATAATTATTATTTTTTATGCAGTTTTAAGGACTTCTGCATCCTAATATTCTTAAAATTCCTGAATATTTATAACAGAACACCTGCCTCCCATCATTGAGATTATATTAACTTATAATTATATTTTATACTTATATTAAACCATAAGAATAAAATGAATACTTTTGTTATTTGTAGAACAAATCAATTTGAATTTCCTCTTTGTGTGGTATAACATGCATTTCTTAGCATTAACTTCAAGAGCAAATTTATATGTTAACTTAGAAAGTTTCAATTTATTTTTGCACTGGATTGATTAACCATTTTTGTTTGATGTATTGACAACAGAGAAAAAATTATATATATATATATTAAAATTGGAAATAATTATTGGCCCCAATATCTGAAAATATTAGTATTAAAGGATCAATTAATCTTTTTCAGAATTCATAACAAATTCATTTTCATGGGTGCTAAATGAGAATGCAATATAATTGATAAACACTTGATGTACAATTAATAAAATAACTTGCATTTTGTGAAATATGTTGATAAAAATATATTGCTACAACATAAAAACACAAACACAGATTTAACATTTATTTTTCATGAGATTTCCTCACGGTCTCCTTTATTTTACCATTAATACTGATGTAAAATTCATTCTAAACGAAAATTATTTAATAGTTACCATAGACGGTTATTTAATAAAATATAACATCTGTAAATGAAGAATCCTTATAAATAAACTTGATTTAAAATAGAGTTTAAAACGATATGCATACTTTCGGAACTGAAAGTACACAGCATGGTTTAAAGAGACAGAGCCGTATTTTCATGCGACCCAAAAATTGACTTGTAAACAAGTAACACATAGTTTCGGTATAGATAGTGAATTGCAGGACAAAATTTCAAAACTTAATATTCCCTTCCACACCTACATCATAAAAATTTGTCAACATATAAAAAATAATTGCTTTACATTAAAACTCAAAAGAACATAAAACGTTTATGTTTTACTAAAAATACATATGAGTAGAAGTACGCATTTCTATCATATTACAAAAATACTAAATTATAGAAGTTACATAATACTATAAATCTTCAAATTAAACAAGCTCATACCTATATTTCTGAAATGCATTTTTAATTTACCCGTGTTATGCAGCAGATTTCGGTAAACACTATTGAACGATAAAAGTTTCGCTGCCATGCTCAATTCTTAGAGATCTTAGATCTAAATCGTAACACATGAAGGAACCGCTAGCTTTAGATTATGATGTTGCCATGTCTGTATGGCGAAATGGATCCCTTTACATTTTCGTTTAACTGATTCCTTTCTAAGGATATTGAAAAGGGTGGTGCAAAGCAATAATTTCGTTACGATTACATTCCCTATGGACAAACATATTTCAGAGAGTTATTTTTTACTACTGAAAAAAAAAATTAATTATGCCCCAATCACCTCTACGTTGATATGCAGGTTTAACCCGCAAAAAGAGAAAAAAAAAAACATTCATCAAAAGAAAGTATAATTTCCAGAAAATGATTCATTGAAAACGTTCCACATTTTTGAAAACTAGAAATATTATAGGAATAAAACATCAATTTTATTTTCATACGATACTCTGTCAAAATACTTTTTGATCACTAATCAAAATGCATGATAAACATCGATGCTCGTAGCGTCTGCATTTTAAATATGAAATATTTCATTACAAAAAGAAATTAGAATAACAAATAAGTTTTATTTAATTCCTCATGATTAAATTTCTCGTTATAAAACTATCTAACATTAAACATAAAGTTGTTTTTGCCTAATACTATAAAAAAAAAAAATAGTACATCCCCTAATAAGGCCGTTTTTAACCTCCCCGCCTCCCTAGGCACTTCAAAGTGTTGCGCCCCCTCCCACTATTTCCAAAGCACTCCCTCCTTCAGTTTTTACCTTGCCAGTTTTGGTTCGGGAGGGATGGCCCTTAACTCTCTTACTCTTTTTCCTTTTTTTGTCTTCTTATATTATAATGGAGAATCCTTCCATTATCCACCACCTATGGACACGTCGTGTCCCGAAATAGTAACCGGCAGCTGTAAGGAAAGAGAGTGACATGATTTGGTCACTCTTATTCATTTCTTACCTTTTGGCATCACGCCCCCCCCCTTTTGTAAATGAGTACAGTAAATTAATAAAATCGTATGGTATTACAGTATAGAGTATACATTATTGCATGAACATTAATTATCAACTTTTTAACTTGTTTAACATTCAACTTGTTAGTTATCTTACTATCTTTTACTTTTAGACATCCTGACATTTGAGTCATTGTACTAGCACAACAAAGGTTTTCTTCGAGCTTTCATCAGAGCAAAATCATTAATTATATCATTTTAATCAATTTCCATTGTTAAATAATTTTGAGAGTATAGCAACATTAAATTGCTAAGCTTTTCATTTTCCATAGTAATTCTCATGTCCGTTTTAGTTTTCTTAAGGGCAGAAAAGCTTCTCTCTGCTGTACAGTTTTTCACAGGAAGAATCAAGTAAATCCTCATTGCGACATCTTTATTTAGAAATGTACTTTTCAACTTGCTTTTCCTGATGTAGGAAAAGTTATTTTTTCCACCTTTATATACATCTTGAAATATTGACACTCTTGCACAAATTGTTCTTCATCGATGTCTTTGAACCAAGTATTTCGCCCGTTTTGTGACTTCTTGCTCTTTTTCATGAAGATTTATGAAAGTCTCGAATCTTGTGTTGAGAACATCGTCGCAATCTCTTCTTTTGCTGAACTGTACAACAAGATTGTCAATAATTGGTAAGAAAACTCCGACTCGAGAAAGAGAAATCTTCCTCTTAGAGACATTCTCTCAAAACCTAGGTCTCTTTTCTTCGTTTGAAAAAAATTTCCTTTTTCGGATTTTTTCATAGTTGGGCTCAGGCAGGGCCGGATCGGTACCTTTGGGGGCCCTGGGCTAATGATACCTAGAGGGCCCCCTAAATAATTAAAAAATTTGTCATTTTCATAAAAAAACATTTTGTGGGGAAAATTTTTAAATATACAAAACTCTGTCTTGAAGGGTTTTTTAAATTTTTTTTTCAAACAATTTAAGTTCGTTATAAACAATAACATATTTTACAAAAAAAAATAAACTTTTCTTCACTTTTGTACTGCAAATTTTTTATTTGCTCATCCCATTTTATGTCTTCAGGGAGATCAGTATTAATAGAAAGAAGTAATAAATAAGTAAGTCTAGTATTAGTTATTGTTGTCCTATATTTCTACATAGGACATTTTAGAGAATGCACGCTCCGCTTCACTAGAAATAGGGAGCGTTATAAAAATCTTTAAAACGGTATATAAATTTGGAAAAACGTCAACAAGTTTTTTTTTCAAAAAACTAAATTTAACATCACTACAAGTATAGGGCAGCTCAGTTTGTTTAAGATAAGTTTTGAGTTGAACACATTCATTTACTAAATGTTGGTCTACGTCATCTGAATAGGGAATAAACTTTCCAGGTCGACTTTCTCCTTACTTTGATCTTGCAAATCCATCAAAAATTTGAATACTATATTCTGCATATATTTGACTTCTATTTAAATCAAGGGTTAGCTTATCTAACGAAACAATACGCGAGTCCTTTTTAAATTTTTCTGTCCCGCACAAAGCTTTTTTTGTCGATTTATCTGCAAATTTTGAAATAACCCGTCTCTTGCTCACATCACTACATCCTGTTTCTTCTCCAAGACTTAATTTTTTGGCTGCGTCTTGGTATTCCTTTAGATTTTGATTTGATTCATGTACATTGCTTATAATCATTTTTATTGACATAATTAACTCATTTCCTTCACAGATGTCCAAACCAGGAGATTGTAATTTTTTGTTAACTGAATTAAATCTTTCAAAAATTTCTTTCTAAAATATAATTAAAATCGCACAGTTCGAATTTTGTTAATTTATTTAAAAAATTTACTGCATTGTCTAGAAAATCAATTTTTTTCATTTTTATTGTCACTAAATGTTTTAAGAATATTCATGTTATTACCATAATTATCTTTTAAGGCTTCAACAGCATCGTAGTGACAAGAGTATCTGGTCTGACTTATAATTTTAAGGTAAATTTCAGTTTAATTTCCCGATTTAGAAGTTCCCACCTAAGAGTCGAAACAGAAAAGAAAACATATATTTGTTGCACTAAACCAAAGAGGTTCACTATTTCAGTTTCAATCTTAACGGATTTTGCACCAACCAGATTAAGATAATGTGCAGCACACGATACATAATTAGCGAATTTTATTTCTTTACGAAGATCTTGCACGCCATTATATCGACCGGACATATTGGGAGCGTTGTCAAATGACGGTGCTCTACAATTATCCAACAGCAAATCCAGTGTGACTACTAATCTTTATTAATATGACACATCTTTCATACATTTTCCCCGAAAACAATATCATAGTATAATAGCAAATTGGTCATTATGGTACAAATTTGGTGTTGAATCCATCACGTTGTGTAAACGTTATTTATATGAGTTGTAATGGAAAAAATTCATGTGATGTTATAATCACATGATAATTACAAACCACGTGCTTTTAGCCAATCAAGTTCAAAAACACATGTAACGTCATAATCACGATAAATGCAACTATCTATTTTCAACAAATCAGTTCATGCCCTTCGTTGTTGCCAAATTACGCTTTTTACAGAAACTTTTTTTAAAAAAAATTAATGTTTGTCACTTTATTTAAAAGTATATGTATAAAACAAGACTTTTTTTCTTTAATTTTAAAATCTTTTTGCTGAAATTTCTTTTAAAATTCTTGAGCATCTTTACCCAATTATGCAATTTGAAATTTTACCTAAGTTATACAAATAGAATAAAAAGCACGAGTTAGTTTATTGCCGTTTTAAATTCAATGTAGAGCACGTGTTTATATTTATCATGTGACCGTCATGAATTTAGTCCATTGTTTTAATGATTCGCTTGCCCATGATCTCGATTATTTGCTAATATATTGTTTTTGATAAGTAATTTGAGTAACGATTTTGGCCGTAATTCTCACTGTTAAATATGTTCACGAATGAATGGGTCGAACTCACTGCTAGCAGTTCCAGAGCACCCATAAAATTACTAATATGAGGAGAACCAAAAACTTCATCGGTACCTCTAAATGTTAAACATCTTACAGCCAAATACTGTACTACCGCAATAGCACGTTTGAGGACATTGTGGTAGTATTATATTGTGTATCTTTTCTTATAGAGTTGCTCCTGTAACAATTTATCTAACAAGGGGAGGGAACGACAAATGAAATTTATGTCGGGACGAGATTTTGTGTAATAGTAGTACTCCTTTAGGATGTTCAACCATCAATATAACAGCACTGAATAGACAGTCAGTTCCGAGAAAATAGCCTTCGAAATTCATACTTAGCTTTTATACAATTAAGTTTTTTTCAGCTCCTTCGATACAGTGGCATAGTTAGTAGTAGTTCGCATGCATTCCACGCGGTCTGTCAGGGTTCGAGTTGCGCGATCGACTTGCTTTGTTTTTTTTTCCAATTCATTTAATTATTTTGACAATTAAATATATTTAAAAAAGGCTTATTAAATATTTTATGTAATTATTTTATATTTTAAAAACTAAGAAAATTACTATAATTATATAAATATTTACATTATATTTTATAAATGTATTATAATATCAATGTATTATGATAATAAAAATTATTATAACATTATTAATAAATAATATTATATTAAGTGATATTTTATGTAAGTATTTTGTATTTTAAAAGTAAAATAATTACAAAAAGTTCTATAAATAGATAAAAATAGTTTTATAATATGTAAAATTGTTTATGACATTTTATTATTACAATTATTTTATGATTATTTAAAATATTTGATAAGAAAAATTAATTGCAAAAATAATTAAATAAATTGAAAAAAAGTATGTTTACCACTCGACTCGAACCCTGACCGATCGTAAAAAAATGCAGGTAGGCTATCACCTATGCCACTGCATTGCTGGAGCTCATTAAAACTTAATTGTATAAAATAAATTGTATAGTAGGAATTTCGATTGCTATTTTCTCCAAATTGACTGCCCATTCAGCACTATTACATTGAGGGTTGAACATCCTAAAACAGTAGTCTTCAAACTGTGTTCCACTGAACCCTGGGTTTCCACAAGGCATACTCAGGGGTTCCATGAGTCACAATAAGAAATCTAGAAGAAATAAATATGTATGCAAAATGGATTTACGTTTTCTATGAAGTTTATAAGTTACAAGTATCTAAATCTCATCGCCCCCCCTCCTATTCATTAAAACTGAAAGTTTTATTTATATATAACTAGCCGTTACCCTCCCGTTTCGCTGGGTATCTCATGATGTTTTATAAATATATCTGTTTATATATATATAATATTAATATCTATGTTCTAGCATTAAGAATTCTGTTGTATTGAAAAATATACTTATACCTGTAACTCTTCCCTCTTGATAAAGAAAAAGGACAGAACTACTAATTTGTATTATCTAATATTCTCTAAAATTGAGTATAGAATGATGTTTACACTTTCGTAACCCTATAACTAAGTGGATTTCCGCAAAACCAATTTTAGATGGATCTCTATTCCATAAAATAAACATGGAAGCCAAATTTCAAATCTAAATCTAATAGGGTAAAAACAAAACTTTTACTATCAATACCCCCCCCCCCCTCGTAATTCCGTTTAGAGTCGTTCGCCCAGAAACCGTTCTTAGCGTATTTAAATTCAACAAAAGAAAAATGTAAACCAAATTCCATTATTATAGTTCTTGTAGTTCGAAAAAAGAAATTTTTTGTCGACACGCTCCAGTAACCCCTTGCTCCCCCAGGAGTTGATTCTCGTCAAATGCATTCTTAGTGGATCCATATTCAGCAAAAGGAACATGCTTAACAAATTTCAAGTACACAGGTCTAACAATTCTAAAACAGGATTTTTTCCTATAACTCCCCTTCACGCCTTGCAACCCTCATTGGGTGCCGATTTTTGTTTTACTATTTGTTTGAGGAACTCTATTCCATGAAGGGAACATGCCTACCAATTTTCAAGCAGGTAGATCGAATAGTTTAAAAACGGAAATATTTATCTATTACGCCCCTTAATCCTCCGAAATGAAACTTGGGGGTTAATTTTCGCGAGACCCATTTTATAGCGGATCTGTACTCAACGAAAGGAATATGCTTACCAAATTTCAAGACTGTACGTCTAATAGTTTGAAATGGGAATAATTATCTATACCCCCTTATCTTACCCCCTTGAGCCCCCGCAACGCCACTTGGGAGTCTGTTTTCACAAAACTCATTTTGTAGCGGATCTCTATGAAAAGAATCTGCTCACCAAATTTGAAGACTGCAAGTCTAAGCACTGCTTGAGACCCCGCAACGCCACCTGGGGGTTAATTTTCGCAAAACACATTATATACTGGATCTTTACTCCATAAAAGGATTCTGTTTATCATATTTAAAGACTGTGCTTCCAGGAGTTTAAAAATGGAAAAGTAATTACCTATAACGCCCCTTAAGCTCCTTAACGCCACTTGGGGGTCTATTTTCGCGAAAACCCATTTCGTGGCGTATCTCTACACTATGAGAGGAACCTGTTTACCAAATTTCAAGACTGTGCGTCTAATAGTTTAAAAATCGGAATAATTATTTATATCTCCCCTTAACACCCTTTGGGGGTCAATTTTCGCAAAACCCATTTTGTAGTGAATATTCACTCGATGAAAGAACTATGCTTACCAATTTTCAAGCCAGTAAGTTAAGTACTTTAAAAACGAAAATATTTATCTTTTACGCCCCTTAACCCCCCTCAACACCCCTTGGGGGCTATTTTCCCAAAACCCGTTTTTTAGCGGATCTCTACTCTATGAAAGGAATCTGCTTACCCAATTTCAAGATTGTACGTTGAGTAGTGTAAAAATAGAAACAATTATTTATAACACCCCTTGCGGTTCGAATTTCGCAAAAAATCCGTTCTTCGCTGATCTCTACTCCATGAAAGGAACATGTCCACCAAATTTCAAGCCTGTAGGTTGAATAGCTCTGGAGATATCGTGATAAGTCAGTCAGTCAGTGAGTCGCTTTTCTCCTTTATATATGTAGATAACTTTATTTTACAACGCTTTTTAAACTTTTATTATAAAATAATGAAACGTTTAAAATTTATATATATACTGTCTACTAGATTGTGAATATTCTATTGTTTACTATCTCGGGTTCCGCGAGATAATTTTATACTCGTTAGTTAGCACGTCTTGCAAACTAAATAGTTTTCTAATGGAAAATGCACCTTTTTACAATTGTGAAAAACAACACCTATAATGAAGGAAAACGAACAACATGTTAACAGAGTTGATGTTAAAATCTAAATTTAAGCAAGAACATCTTCTAAATATTAGGTTTCAAATTCTCTCTCGTGCAAAATACACGGGATTTCTCCCACATTTTTATGCCATTCAGAACATTGTCTTTAAGCGAAAGATATTTCTCAAAGTAAGTGGCTACTAAAACAAAGTATAAAAGCAAATTAAACTCAGAATAAGTAATGGGATTGCACTTAATCTCAACAGACCGTGTGAAAAAAGGAAGCACATATCTCAGTTATTAAATATAATGCATGTATAGGTGACACTTGAATGAGTAAATTTTATTAACAAAATTAGATTAGAATATTTTTAGTAATAAATGCGCAAATACTTTTTAAATTGCTTTTACATGAAGTGTCTGTAACATGCTGATCTACTTTAAATATTACTTTGAGACATATTCTTCGACTTATGTGTTTGGAATTGGGCTCCACGAAAACACTTTCTTGTTCAAGTTGTTCCACGAAAGCATTTTCTAGTTCAAGTTGTTCTACGAAAGCACTTTCAAGTTATAGGGGCTACATGAAAGCATCTTCAAGCTCCAGGGGTTCCGTGAGTTGAAAAATTTGAAGACCACTGTCCTAAAGGAGTACTGCTAATACACAAAGTCTCGTCCCCAAATGAATTAGCTTATATAGTCATGCCCTCCTCTTGTAAAACAGACTTATTTTCTTTTCGTGTCAACCAAACTAACACTAAATTTTTATGCTCAATTGAATTTTCCTGATTTTCTAAACAACTTGTTAAGTTTTTACTATCAGAAAAGTCAATTGTGTTTTGAGAATTTGTTTTAGAAAAAAGTTTGCAGGTCAAACAAAAAAACACTACCAATACTAGTTGAATAACATAGCCAAAAGATCTTTTCAGCACTTGGTCATTTTAAAGTTTTTTAATGAAATAAATGATTATTCGAAAATGTGATTTCTTTTGTCCTTTGCATTCTCTTACCGAAACAGAATATATATTGTTTGGATTTTTATTTTGAAAATAACTCATTTCATATGAAAGGATACGATCAATAAAATTATTACTTAGTGATTTAGGTCACGAACCCACGTCAACGTATTTTTTTAAACTCAAACCCAACATTTTGTAAACATTTTTCGGTCGAGGTATTACTGATGTCCTCTGTCTGAACAATATATTTTAGAAGACTGCTGGTAGTCAAAATCTTGCATATTTTCCTCATTAATATTTGCTTGTTGTGTTTCTCTGTTTTCTTTGGCTAAGTTCCTTTCACTTCAGTGGCGTAACGTACATCCCTGAAACCCCACTTTTGTGAATAAAATGATTTGTGTTAATGAGTGGCTGCATGGCGCCACGTTTTTGTAACTGTGAAGTGGTTGTGTGACGTCACTATGCTCTGTATATAAAATAGGTGAAGCAATCACGTGTGCTTGCTCGCTCGGCAGTTCTGAATAAAGTTAGTTTCTTGAATATGCTGGCTGATGAATGAATCACTTTCCACCAACGCCCAGCATCTTGTAGATGCAGCCCACAGAACTTAAGAATTAATTGTGTTCTGAACATAATTAGTGGCGCCCAACGTGGGGCGGGGCTGTTTGTTGGAGGTGAAACTGAAACCAAATTACGAACTATTGAACTTTGAAATTTTCGAAATATAAAAATGGAAGTGACTGCGTTGAAAGCGCAAAGAAAAGGGCTGAGAACACCATTTTCTCTCACTCTGAAGAAAATTGAAACCGAATTGAGGAAAGAAGACATCGATATGAATCTACTTCCTATTCTGAAAACTCAAATCATGGATAAATTCCAGAGACTCGACTCTTGTCAGAATCAAATTTCTGAACAACTCTTGGAAATGAAAGATGCCGAGCAAGAATATTTGGATGATATGGGAAGACGCAGAAAACTACCGTGACCGTTATATCGAAATGTATTCCCGAGTAGATTCGAAAATACAAGAAACTGCTATTCCAACCGAAACTGAAAAGAGAAACTTTAAATTACCGAAAATTGAATTGAAGAAGTTCAGCGGCGAAGCTAAATACTTTTTGGCCTTTTGGAGTCAATTTCAGAAAATTCATGATGATTAAAGCATCGCGCCGGAGGACAAGATGCAATATTTATTGCAATCCGTAGAACCAAAATCGAAAGCAGAACGATTAGTGTTGAGTTTCCCCGCGACGGCGGAAAATTATCCTAAAGCCATTGATCAATTAAAAGAGAGATACGGCCTTGAAGACTTGCTCGTACAAATTTACGTACGTGAACTGTTAAGTTTAGTTATGAAGAACGCTATACGTCTGGAAGAACGAAAACGGATTTGCCCGCCTTGTACGACGAACTCGAAGGAAAATAACGATCGTTGGAGAGCCTTGGACGAACGCAAGAAAAATATGGAGACTTTCTAACACCGTTTGGTAGAATCCTGTTTACCCGAGGAAGTCCTGGTCGCCTGGGAAAGAAAACGGAATAATGAAACAGAAGCCAAAGGATCACGGACTCTAGAACATTTAATGACTTTCCTTCGCCTGGAAGTTCAAGGGGAAGAGATGGTGCAACTGGCTAAATCCGGTTTCGGCCCTACTATCCGAAAGAGAGATCCCCCAACCGAAAGGATGAAAACAACTGAATTAATGACTGCATCAGTCCTGGTGAGTTCCGAAAGTGCTTCAGGTAAGAGAGTTAATAACTGTATATTTTATGAGAAATATATCATCCGAGTGAAAATGTTATAATGCTAGAAAAATGTCTTTTATTGCTAAGAAACAATTATTATTAAGAAAAGGTGATTGTTTTATTTGTTTAAATAGATCTGGTCATTTAAGTAAAAATTGTGATGTTAAACATACCATTAAGTGTTCTAAATGTAATTATTCCCATTTGGAAATTATGTGTCCAAAATTAGATAAAAATTATGATCAAAAATTTTTCATAAAAACTGAGAATTCTCTATCAAGTAACTGCAACAGAAACGAAAGTATTTACTTTCAAACTCTTTGCATTTTCATTCGGATCAAGGGTCGGGAAAAGAAAGTGCGAGTTCTAATTGATTCCGCTTGTGAAAATAGTTATATCAGTGAAAGTGTTACTGGTATTTTGAAGGCCACTCCACTTAGAGAGGAAAATATAACACACATTCTCTCTTCGGAGGAAATGAAATGAAACCTAAGCATCACGGCGTGTTTTCTATTGAGGTTAGTGATTTAAAAGGCTCTTATGTATGTAGTTTTGAAGCGCTATCGGAAAAGAAAATATGTAGATTTATTTCTAAGATTGAGGATAAGCATATTCTAAATGAGTTAAAGAATAAAGAAATTATTTTATCGGACTTAAATTGTAAGGAAACTGAAATTGAACTTTTGATTAGGGCTGATAATATAGGAAAATTATTAACTGGGAACTTAATAGAACTAGATTCTGGCTTAAGAGCTATTGAAACTAAACTAGGATGGACGGTAATTGGAAAATTAAGTTCAAACGTTAAAAACGAGATGTTGACGACATCGTCGTTGCATGTAAGGAATGTTAGTGTTAAAGAATTATGGGAGCTAGATGTTTTAGGAATAACTGATCCCTTACTTAATGAAAATACTAGAGAAAATTTTGATTTAACCGATTTTAAGAATAAAATGAAAATTCTTCCCGATGGAAGATAGGAAGTGACACTCCCATGGAAATGTAAGTCTGAGAATTTACCCAGTAACAAAAAACTAACGTGGAAAAGGCATTTACGGATGATAAATAAATTAAGAAACGGTAAATTTTTTGATGATTATAAAAGTGTGTTTAGGGAGTGGGAAGATTTAAATATCATTGAACGTGTGCCGGAGGTAGAATTGAACAATGAATGTCATTATTTACCTCATAGGCCAGTGATTAAATTAGATAGCGCGACAATGAAAATCCGCCCAGTATTTGACGCCTCCGCCCATGAAAAAGGGAAACCATCTTTGAACGACTGTTTATGTAAAGGCGTAAACCTTATTGAACTAATACCGGACATTTTAGATCGTTTTAGAATTTATCCAATTGGAATTGTAGCCGATGTTGAAAAGGCTTTTTGATGCTATCAGTTGCACCGAAAGATAGAGATTATCTCAGATTTTTTTCCCCCATGCAATGAAGAACAATTAGTGTATAGACATTGTCGAGTTGTGTTTGGGGTGTCTTCCAGCCCTTACTTATTGAATGCATCTATTATGCATCTTTTAGAAAACTGTAGTCCTGAATATATGGAAGTTGCACAAAAGTTAAAATCTTATTTTTATGTTGATAATTGTGTAGCTGGTGTTTTCAGTGTTGATGAAATAGAGATATTTATTGAGAAGGCTAAATTAATTATCTCGAAAGGATGTTTTAATTTACGTACTTTTGAGAGCAATGTGGCAAGTAGAAGTGTTAATAAACACTCAGGCGAAACTTTTATTTTGGTTATCATTTGGAACTTGGATAATGATGTTTTGAAATGTTGCACGAATTTCGAATCATTAACGTGCGAAACGAAAATATCCAAACGATTAGTTTTGTCTACTGTACAAAAAGTTTTTGATCCCATTGGGATGTTGGCGCCGTCTACATTGCTTCCCAAATTAATACTACAGGAACTATGGAAAATGAAAATTGCATGGGATCAGGAACTACCTCAGAATATTGTAAATAAATTTATGAAATGGTATAAAGAAATTCAAATTTTAAAATATGTAACTGTGCCACGTTGTATGAAAATTGATATTTTAACTGAATTACATGTATTTGTTGATGCAAGCAAGGGGTCATATGCGGGTTGCGTCTTTGCTCGATCAATAGTTCATTCTAGAGTTAGCGTAATTCTCATTAGAGCGAAGTATAGAGTCGCTCCTCTCAAACTTTTGAGTATACCGCGTTTGGAATTAATGGCTTGCTGTATAGGTGCATGACTTTTAAATTCTATTTTGAAAGCGCTTAATATGCTGGACTTGAAAGTTACTCTTTCGTCCGATTCTACAACAGCATTTTGGTGGATTAAGAAATATGGAAATAGGTCAGTTTTTGTAGCTAAAAGGGTAAAGGAAATTAGACAACTGACTCAAATTCAATCATGGAAGTATGTCCCAGGAGACATGAATATCGCGGATTTACTATCTCGTGGTTGTTCTCAACGAGAAATGCTTAATTCTAGATGGTGGGAGGGGCCGTACTGGTTGAAACAAAATTCGGAATATTGGCCAGATGGTGAAATCAGTTGCGAATCTCAAGAGGTTAACGTGGTGATAAAGAAAATTAGAAATGCGAATGTTGATCTAGCAAACGATCTACCCCCCTTGCTTATATGTAATGTGTCTGATTATGATAAAATGATTAGAGTATTTGCTTGGGTTTTAAGATTTGTAAATAATGTAGGGTTGTATTTTACTTATACAAGTGTCTTTTCTTTTGGTGTCTAGGGATGAGTTACTATGTCCAGGATCTTGATATTCAAAGAAAAAACAAACTGGTTAGGATAAAATTACTGTTTAATTAAACATTAGATTGATTTCCGATTAAATACTGGTTTACAACATGAGCTATTTCAAGGAGCATACACTCAATTGTCGCTAAGTCTATCGACTACCGCGGTGACCGATAAACGTGGCCCGCTAAGCCTATTGACCACCACGTTGACCGAAACGTGACCTCGTACCTGTAAAACCGGAGTCTGTCTCCTTCACGTCTGCCTCGCTCTCTGTCGCTCTCGCTTCTGCCTCAAAAACCCACCATTCCGGGGGGATGACGCATATATTTGCTGGTAGCGCCATCTATTGGTGAGGTTGTAACCTCACTGAAAGGAATATTTTATATCCCTAATACCTTAAATCCTACAAACTCGGCCAATCCTGACTGTCGATGACCTCAGCGACGCTTAAGAATGCTCTCATGATTACATATCGTATTACTTTACAAAATATAAGAAAAAGTACACAATATGCATAAGACATATAAAGTGAAGGGTATATATATATATATCTACTAAAATTAAATGTATACATTTGTAATTACTATTCTATCCATGAGAAAAATACTTCATTAAATCAGCGGAAGTAGCAGTTACATTTGGCCCAGTGTGATCCCCTACTTTCTCAACTGTATATCTGTCTCTAGGTTTGACTTCAGTAATTTGATATGGTCCGAAAAATTTGGGTCTAAGTTTAAGGCCTCCACCAAATTGTGTATGTTGGACCGCTACCAAATCACCAACTTGGTACTCGGGGGCCTTTTTCCTTTTTTTATTATAAGTTTTGCGATTCAGTTGACGGTAGTCAACACAAAGTCTAGAATCTCCATTCTTCTTCTTCACAAGTACTATGGGACTAGCATATGCGGATGAACTTGGCCTGATTATTCCTTGTTCGAGCCAATCTTCAACGTGTTTGTTCACAATTTGCTTTTCCGCGTACGACAACCGACGTGCTTATTGATAGACTGGGGTATCATCGTTCAGTATTATTCTCATCGTCACATCTGTGGATTCAGTCTTCTGAGATTTGTATGATGAAATTATTCTGGTTAGATCGTTTTTCTCTTGTAAGTCATGGATGTGTGTGTGACTGCAATCTAACTCATCTTCAGGATGTACTCCGGATATTTGCATTAGCCATGCCTTTTCCTCATGCTTATGGAACATAACACCATCTTGGGAGAAATTCAAAGAAGCTTGTCCCAAAATGTCTGTACCTATTATGGCTTCATAATTGAGCTGTTTGGTTGGCACCACATACCACGTTAAAGAATATTGATCTTTGTCCAAGACAAAATCATACTCGAAGGAGCCCTTGGTTACTACTTCAGTTTGTCCTAAACCGTATAACATAGTGTTTATTGTCGATAGTCTTGAATGGTCAACAATCTTCGTGCTTACATCTTCGCGGATTAGACTAACTGTACTACCAGTATCTATAAGTGCCGATATAATTTCATTGCCTAACCTAATGTTTTTAAGGGTAGTCCTTTCTGCGGTATGACGGAACAACTTTGTACTTGGGAATTGGGTTGTTCTCTCTTGATCTCTTTCATTGCTTTAGGACAATTAAAACTCAAATGATCTAAGGAATGACATATGTAACATTTCCTAGGTGCTCTTCTATCAAAATCTCTACTCGGAGGAGTGTCTAAATATCCTCTTTCAGGATTGAAATTTCCTGTTCTAATTGTATTGTGGTTATCAAATATTCTGAAATACTCCGCTTGATTCGATCCTCTAACTTCAGGTCTTCGAACAGATGTAAAAGTATGTGTTTTCTGTTTCAACGTTCTACGGACATCCTCAAATTCTTCAAGTCTCTCGGCTAATTCAACTGGCCAGTTGATATTTGGCCATTCGTCTAGGTGACGTTCTTTGAATTCAACAGGGGCTCTTTTCTTCATCTGGTCGGCTATCATCAGATCCCGTAGTTTGTCAAATGTTTTTACGTCCAATCAATCAATCCATCCATTAAAGTATGTTTGAACTTCTTGGTAGAAATCACGCCATGTTTTGTCCGCACTTTTCTGATGTGTAACAAATAGCTGCCTGAACTTCTCTGGGATCAATTTAAACCTTTTCAAAAGCAAAGACCTCACGTGGTCATAATCCCTCGCGTCTTGTTCCGGTTCTCTAGCGATCAACTGTGTGATTTCTTGCGGGAGTAGGCCTAACAGGTGTGAGACCCAAAACGCTTTCGGCACATCCAATCATGTTTGCTTGGCGCTCAAACAATCTTCTTACACTATTAAAATTTGAAGGTAAACAAACGTATCTATCTATGTATGTGCGTCTATCTTCTCACGAACCGCACCACGCAGAAAGTCGCGGAAGGTACCAAAAGATCCGGAATTTTCCGGGGAAGCCGTTTTGCCCATTTATATTCCGATATTGTAATTAGTTGAAAAGATATTAATTAAAAACCTTAAAACGCCTAATTGTTTTAACTCCTACCGGTTGTTTACTTGGCCGAACTTGCGTTCCGTTTCGGCCGAGCGGTGATCCGACGTTTTCGACCATCTTAAAATTGTCATCCAATTTTCGGTGTGGAAATCAGACAAAAAATAATTACAGAATCGGAAAGATCATTTATTTCACCACGATACGGTATAATTGTTTTTGTAAAATAACGATATTTTCTATTTTTTTCCGAATTTTTTAAAATAGTGTTAAAACTGATGCGTTTTTATGAAAATTACTTCTAAATCTATGGGTATGAATTACTTTTCGTGTTATTAAATCGATATTCTACACTAATTAACTTCAAGCCTTTCTCTTTTAGATCCATTCATTTAAAAAATAAAATTCCCAAAACTTTTTTTTAAAGAATTTTTAAAAAGTAGTCCCAATTTTTACTTCACATTGAATAACTTCGTCATTTATGAAAGTAATCTCACAAAACCTTTTTTCCGTGTGTACAGTAATATTATCCGTAACATATACGAAGATTGAAAAAATTGCTTCAAAATTACGGATTTTAAAAAACATTTTATGATTTTCGGAAACTGATGTTTTTCTGAGAAATAAATTAAAAAGTAGTAATTTGTACATTTTTTATTTCAAAGTACGTTATTTTTGCAAATAGTTGGTGATGTTTGAGAGCATTAACGTAAAAATTATGCCCTTAAAATGAAGGTAATGATTTTTAAAATAATTTAAAATATGCAATTTTACATTTAGCCAAACATTGGCGTCGAAAATTAGCTTTGCGCCAAAGACAGTTGACCTGTTTCGCCTTCGACCGCATCTAACTCAAGGGTTACACTAAAAAAATTCTGCCTTAAACATGGGGAAATTAGTAACTTTGGCGAGTAAAAAAAAAAAAAAATGCGAGTGAAAAAATTACTTTTTTGTCCTCCCATTCATTATTGTTGCCTAATTTCATTTTTCGCTACGGTTTCCGGTAGCACAGTCGGTTAGCGCTTCGCTTCATTTACACCGTAAAGCAAATCGTGTCTCTGCGAGTTCGAATCGGTGATGATTTCTTTTTTTTCATTTCTGCTAATTTTTCCCACGTAAATTAATTTTACTAATAAATACTTATTTTATCATGATCCTCTGTTATTTTAATGTACTTTTTTTTTCTTTTTTTTTTGCCTTCTGAAAGTTTTTTTTCTGATTTTTAATCATTCAAAGTAATTTCTATCTTTTTCAACAATTCGATTTTATTCATTTCTGCTTATTTTTCCCACCCGTAAATTAATTCTCTCTTCTTCAATGATTGAATTCACTTGCTGCATTCCCCACTGATCTGAAATTTACTTCATTTTCAGTGCTGCCATTATGTAAGCAAATGGTATGTCACAATTAATTGCTAAATGAGCATTTTTAATCAATTTTATTAAAAATAATTAATAAGTTAGTTTTGTATAATATAATTTTTTTCGCAGATACGTGTTTAAATAATTTTAACACAGAGTGGAATGAAAAACTATAAAATTAAAATTAAAAAAATTACATGTTTTTATCAAATAGTATTATTTTCTTTTTGAAAGTTTTTTTCAGTGAATGTTGGCATATAACTAGGTTTTCCCCCAAAGGTGGATTTTTAATACTTATATATGTTTAATCAAACATGCAAACGTTTCAAGAGCTATCTGTAGAATTTTTTTATTAGTATTTATTGATAATGGATTTAAATTAATATATTTTTTTAAAATTAAAATGCATTCAATGCATTTCTGAGATTTATTTAAAAAATTTATCAGTATCGAAATTTTTGTTCTCTTTCATAAA